>JAUELK010088019.1:0-12334 GCA_031471215.1 Gastropteron pacificum
CACAAACATTGAACACAAGTACAGGCAGCCTGTGAGGCGCAGAAACATGCCTATAGCCGGGTACCCCTTTTACACCCTGGTGGGGTGAGGAATTGGTGGTAGAAAACCTTTCCCAAGGGTTTATGGAATTCGCCCCAGTCGGGGCTCGAACCCGAAGTCGTTAGATCACCGAGTCCGACGCGCTACCGACTGATCTAATCCAGCCAATCACATCCCTGTTTAAACTTTTGGCCTGTTTGTTCTCATGCAGCGATATGTGTTTAGGTTTGGTATAAACTGATTGGAGATAATCAAGGAATTTGACAAATCCAGTGTACTTGTTGTGAGTGACAAAGATGTGAGTGTAACTTGAGGGATCCTTCTAGTTTTACAATGGCTTGTGTTTTGTTTGCTCGTGTAGGTATTTAAGGTGTGCTTTTGTTATTGGCCTGTTGTTGTTTTTTGGGGGGGAGCGGATACATTGTTTGCTTTGGGTTTTTTTTCGTTTTTTCTAAAGGCTAGGGGACACAATTGGCTATGAACAAACTCGATTTTGTATGATGTTAGGAAAGAAAAATGTCACCCAAAGTTTGTGTTCTTGATTTTTCCATTTTGTCTGCTACAGTTTTCTCAACAATTTTTTTTTTATTATTATTGGTTATGTTTGAGTGTTTCTGTCCCAAAGAAAACTAGTAGCTCGACATTGTTTCATTGCTGAATGTAATACATATGTACATTGTACCGAATGTGAAGGAATCTGTGCCAAAAATGTATAGGCTATTTATATGTCGTTATATTCTATGCTCTTTTGTTTGCCTCATAGTCACTCATGTACCTCTTACAAACTTTTTATAGAATCATTTTTTGCACCAAGGCATATCTTGCCTTTTTCATTTGTTCATGTTTCATTTCATTACGGTGTATATGTTGTTTTGATTTGCTATTCCTAGCAAGAAACTGTGTAAGAGAGAAGAACTAACAAATCAAAACCTATAGTGGTTGCTACATATATATACAAGTTACACATGACGTGTTCCTATTCTTACCAAATCCTGTAGAAGAAAAACCAGAAGAACCAACTTCAGAGATGCCAACCCTCACGATTTTAGCGTGAGACTCACGAAAACGCGACCGGTATCACGCCACAACGATTTTCTATGTAAAGTCACGAATTTGCATTACCGGTATCAATAGGCCCTATGAATAAAATGTCATTGGTAGTAATTTTCCCTCGACACCGCCGGCTGCTTGTTTTCCCCCAAGAGTAGGCTCCCTTTGCAAGCAAACTCTTCCGCCATTTTGAAATGCGTTTTAAGCTCGGTAAATGCCTGAATCGCCAACAACATCTGTTTGGCCTCATATTTTTAGATCTAGCACGTCCTGGATTATAATAAGGTAAGAGTGAACAACTCTCAGTCTCATATATATATAGCTGTGATTGTGGTGCTTATTTATGTCATATTGCATGTTTTGCAATCTCATTGGTAAGTCTCACTAAAAAATGTAAAATCTCACTAAAAATTAACAGGGATCTCACTAAAAGTTTTTGTGTTGGGTTGGGATCTCTGCAACTTTATGGCCTTAGGCTCCTCTGGTTTTTATACGACATCATGCTTTCACGCAAGGTGGGGTAGTAGTGGTGATGAAGTGATCTGGTGGTCGAATGGTCAGAGCGTTGGCCTCATGAGTCAAAGGTCCGTAGTTCGATCCCCGGCCGTGCCGACTCGATTTGAATTTGAGAGTATTTTTTTATCCAACACCAGGTGTACTCTCTGGGAAAAGGTACTTTGTCACGATTTTCTCACCTCACTATAGACAGTGAAAAATCTTGTTAGTTTGTTGGTATGAGCGCCAGTAAAATGCACAGGTCTTTTGGAGCTGTTCAGGAGGTGGAGGAGTATAAGTGATATCCGGTGAGGGAGGAAGACATTGAGGATTGAGGGGTGTCAAACCCAACCTTGAACTGTCCAGTATGAAAATTTTAACTATTCAGTATGAACATTCTCACTGTTCACCTTTCATGTAGGTCACTGTCAGCTCACATTTCCAGCTATGGTCACACAACTCTGATGTTTCGTCATCACCCCTGCATGTTCTCCTGAAAGTTTTGAACCCAATCCATTTCATGATAACTCTAAGGGTATGGGTCCTCGCACGTTAACCCGTTATAATTAGAGTAAAAGTTGTCACCAATTACCTGTGATAGTGGTCGCTTGGTTAGAGCGTATGTTTGGTACGGTTGGGGACTCGGGTTCGATCCCCACTCATGACAACTTCTTTTTTTTTTTCCATTTAATACACTAAACTTGCATATCATGTCTAGAATCTATGCTTTAAAAACAAAAAAACAAACTTTTCTATTCAATTTTTTAAACAAACTTGCCGTAAGCTTTAGATCTAGAGAATCTAGATCTAGGATTTCTGTTCAATCTGTGGTGAACTGTACGTGCAAGGACTGCAGACCCCCCCTTTTCAGCGTCTTTGTACGACTTATGCAAATTAAGTCAGCCTAACTCTCATATTGCAGTGGAAATGACAAGAAAAGTCAACAAGTCTTTGACTAAATAGTCAATCAAGTAGCATTCCTTCTTCACAGTGTTGCCAGTCTCCCTGAAATTTCTGAATTCCGGAAATGAAATTTCTATGTAATGTATATTTTTAGCTTACTTATATTGACTTATCCAAATACAGGAGAGGTGCATTTTTATCACTTTGACCACAACCGGTAAAAACTTCAGGAAATTAATACCTTGTCTGACTGGCAATTCTGTTCTTCAACAAAACATTATTTATATCTTACATATGTATCTATAATTGTCATCACTAAATGCATATATATTCTCTCATTTTATTTTCTTTAAGATTCGCCATCTCACTTCTTCTTCTAGTTCAATTATTATCACAATGATTTGCTCTCCATATTGATTTTCTTCATGCGCCCGCCCCCTCCCCCCCCCATCACAACTTACCCCTCCTCCTTAAGACCTTAAGACTTACAGACCAGCATAATATTTGAATATTTCTGTAATACTTGTGCAAGTGCCTTTGTCGTGTTTCCATTGTTTGAACCAATTTCATGTCATAGAAGGTGTCCTGACATGTATAGCCACAATTTCCAATTTTTCATGAAACAGAGAAACAGTTGTTGTTGTTCACTTCTTGTTTTAGACTTTGTCATTGTCATCCTTTTTTTATGTTCATATGATTTGTCATCAACGGAAAGTGAAACAGCACTTGAACGCATCCAAATGTTCATTTTTCTAGTGTTGGTTTTCTAGTGTTTTTATACCTCAAAGGACACCTTTGAACCTTGGAATCAAAATTTGTATTTGAGATGAGAACAAATTAGTGAGAAGGCACAATTATTATCACCAACTCATTAAATATTCATTACATGTTCTTTGAATATTCATGAAATATCTGTGTTATCATTCAGTGTATTAATTACTAGCCATGTTTAGCCATGCCCGATGTACTGACTTTATTATGATAATGTTCACATGTTGAGTTATAAAACAATATATAAGTGTCACAAATAAATAACAGATTTGTTGTAATAATAATGCGTACAACGTAAGTGGAGCCAACTTCCCTGTGTAACCGTATTACGTAACTCTGTAAATAATGCATATAAAACAAAACTGTTGTTGTTCACTGTATTTAGCACATGCAATAAGACTACAAAACCCATGTTAATTTTTGTAAATGTTGTGTTAATATCTGATGACCCGTGTATCTTACTCAAACTTGAATCAGTGACGAGACGCTAAGCTTGGTGATGCTGAATGATCAACTTTTGTTAAGGTGTGTGTGTGTGGGGGGGGGGTGGGGGGGGCAATCCTGTGTTTATTTATTTCATGTTATTGTTACTACCATATTATTGCATGAACTTTTTAGTATCCAATGTACAGGAGGAAATATTGTCGGCTCTGTACATTCATGCCAGAGCCCTTTATTTCTTCTATTGAAGCCATTTCAAGTATTTGCATGCATGCTGGCTGCCAAGCAATAGACTTTCATTTCATTGCAGCTCATATTATTGTCAATACAATTTTTTTTCTCAATATTTGTATTGCTTTTTTGTATGTTTTTGATATATTAGTAGTTTTTTTTACTAATGATACAAGCAGCGAGAATCAACACTATTGGAAATAAACACTTTTCTCACTTTTGTTTTCCCCGTTTGGGGAGACGGTTTTGAAACGCACAAGTAATCCACTTTATTCAGGGAGCCGTGAGAACTATAGAGAAACTTTCATTTAAATCTTCTAAGCGTCTAATCATTGATTTCATGTTCTATATCAGAGCATTGACGTGTCAGGGCAACAGACAGGCAACAATCACAGGACATGTCACAATGTGCTTGAAAACCTCTGTGTACGACTGGAAACAAGTCCCTTTAATCTGTACAACTTTGTCTTATATAGCACATACATGTTGTACGTGTACTGTGAACATCACTCAGGTGTGTGTATACGTTAGACCTGCCAACCTTCCAATTTTCGGCGGAATCCTTCCGCTTTTTCACCCCCGATTCCGCTGTTACGCTTTAGCGCTGACAATTCCGATTTGATACTCCCGATAATTTTTTAATTAAGAAGAATAGTACGGAAAAAAATCCAGGAATGTTAACACCAAAATGAAGCGCTCCTCGTCTGAAAATAAAGAATTCTCAATTTCTCAGTCGCCGGAAGTAGATCTAGACCTTGTCTGTCTCATTCAAAACAAAGTATTCAGCTGGATTAACGTGAATTGATGGGGGTGATTCCTATTTTTTGTTTAATAAGATTCCTATTTTGGGGGGTTCTGATTCCACTTTTGGTCCACTTAGGGTTGGCAGGTCTGATACATCAGCATATAGGGTTCATTGTTGGAGCGCAGGTTGTACGCTTGTATGCCACTTGAAAGTAAGTTTTTTTTGTGACGTCGCTACAGCATACTTGTTTTTATAAACACACTTGCTCCTTTCTTGACACTTTTAATGATGTAGGCTTACTCCCTCACATTTAGCAAAGTTCAGAATATCAGAGACATTTATTATCGTTTTTTTTATTAAGGTGGATTATGATTTGTGGATGAAAATATTTGCACAAACATAGAATCGAATTTGTTTCGTACTGAGAAAAGGTGAAAGTTTTTATTTTCAGTACCTTTGATGTCACATCTTTACATTTTTCAATGCATCAGATGTTCACCTTATGAAATGCTGTGAACTGAAATACTATTTCACATGTTAGACCTCTATCTATCCATTGATCTTTCAGATTCTTTTGATTAAATTAGTATGAAACAGAAGAATTTGACTACATTTTTGTAAACACACATAATACAAGAGATATGAGAAATGATAATGTTTGTTGTTCTTCATGATGAATGCAGTCCTATAGTCCGTATTATGTAACAGCTTTGAGTGTTGAGATGTAGCACTCCAACTGTGCTTTCAGTAGCACGTAGGCCTACCGAGCACAGGTACATAGCTTCAAATGAACTGCCACAAAGTTCTGTATAAAGTTCTGTATAGCAACCATGTACATCATGTTTCATTATACCGGTACCGTACTGAAACATTTTCATTCTTTTTTTTTCTCATAATTTGCATTACTCAATGAGATATACAACTTTGGCCCATCAAACCCTGTGTTTCAGAAGCCAAAAGCCAAATGAAATACAAGCTCATCTCTAAAGCAGCCAAACTGATAGGCACAAATTGGCTATGGGATGCTTTCTTTCAAACGCCTATGGGATGATAATGGCGATGTATTTGTGCCAAAAAGGATTTTTACTTCTTTTATAATTTTGTTAAGTCTTCTGAATGTCCATTTTCTTTTTTCTTTTTTTTCATGTAGCTGTTTGTTTGTTTCTTTCTTTCCGTTTTTTTTTAATTTTTCATTCTTTTCATCTGCTGTGTAAAGCATACCAAATCAGTCCTCATTTGGGTATGATTATTCCTATGCTTAATGATATGTTTATGTCACGCTCATAGAAAACACAATATGACTTCATCATTTTCTTTTACATTGTTTGTAATTCTATAGTTTTTAATTATGAAAATAAGTTCATAATCTAGAGTCTTTTCAGACGTCCATGCTTTGTATTTAAATTATTTTAAAAGTAAAATGGCAGCATTCGAAACCTAACCTTCCGAAAGTTACATACTTGAAGTTTGAAATAGGCAGTCATTTTTGTTCCCCATAGATCTAGATTTATTAAAAGTACAATTAGTGAGCACATGATGAGTAAGGCACATGTGACAGAAATATAGAAATACTGTAGTCATTTGTTTCTTTTTATTTAATTTGTATATTTAAATTGTAGAATCATTTATTTTTTTTAGCTAGGTATGGTTTAGATTGAGTAGAAGTCTTTCATAGGCCAACCTGCTACCAGTCATGATCTATCCAATGTGTTCTAACATCTAATAGTATGTAATAGTCTCTGGAAACACTGACTACATGTCGTCCCTTTAGACAAGTACTAGTGTAAACAGATGGGGATTACGCTTGCTCGCTCACTCACTCACTCACTTTACAGCATCACTCTCTCGAATGTTGGCTGCCCACACTGCTTGGTGTACTACAACAGAAGGCAAGACTGGCGTGATGTAGTACACCAAGCAGTGCGGACAGCCAACATTTGAGAGAGTGATGCTGTACAGTGAATGAGTGAGTGAGCGTAATCCAGATCTGACCAGGATTTGAGTTTGACAAAGTTCCCACCAGTCTACTCAGGTCGTATACTGTTTTCCTCCGTAACAATGTAAGGAATCAAGCCATGAATGGAGGACTTTATTTGTGCATACTCTAAGGTATCAAATAAATGTTACCCCTCCCACACACATTTTTCCTAACCCCCCATTCCTTACTCCATCATTCATAGACCTAGATCTACTTCTTTCATTTTGACACCGAAAAGTATGTTTTTTTCAATATCATGATGGTCGAAATTGAGAACCGCATCGAGTTCAAAGCCAGCAGTTACTGGAGAGTAGACCCTCTAGGCCTACTTTAAGACAGCTGCGATGTACCCCCTCGTTTATTTAACAAAACAAAACGTTTAGACCACTCCCCTGCAAAGCTAATACAATAAAGGTTACGCTAGTATATAGTACGTGTTTAAAGGGACGATTTACTCATGTAAAATTGTGTCATACATATATGGGCGTGACCTGATTTGTGCATTTTCAAATGTATTTTTTTTAACTTTCTGTTCTCCATTGTTCATCATTACACCTTTCACAGATGGACCGGGCGTGTCACATCAGAGCTACCTAATTGGTTTGTTTGTTTTGCTTTGTTTACCCATTTTGGTTCTGTTCTGAAATTCAATGATTTTGATTTTATTTGACACATGTGATCATTAAAATATTACCAAATGAATGTATAGTTTTTTTACCGTTTATTGCAATACTACTTGTGTTTTTGGTTATTTCTATCCAGTCCAGTTTCTACCTTTTTGTTGGTTTGTTGTTTGTTGACGTTTGCACATTACTTTGTGAATGGCCGATAGGCGCTGCTCTGCGGCGACTGTGTGTTGGCTTCAGCGAAAAGCAGAGCTCAATACACTAAGGCGAATGTCCCAGAGAAGGGATGAAAACAGTTTACAAAATTTCACCAAAAAAAAAAGAAGAAACAATTTTTATTTGATTGACAGGTACCCACTACAGGTACCCACTCGTTTAGATCAAGTCACCATCTCCAGGTTGAGATTGTTGTTGTTGTTGCGATCTGATTCAGCTACTTGCACTGATTTAGCTGGTTCAACTGATTTTGCTGATTCAACTGACTTAGCTGGTTCAACTGATCTAGCTGGTTCAACTGATTTAGCTGGTTCAGCTGATTTACTTGGTTGAACTGACTTAGCTGGTTCAACAGGTTTAGCTAGATAGATAGATGGATGGACTGATGGATAGATAGATAGAGAAAAACAGACAGACACCAATGTTTGTATCTGTGTTAACAATCAGGTTTATTTCTTTAAAACATATCGCATGTAACTTGTTGCAGAGAAGCAACAGCAAATGGAATCTGCCAAAGCACTACCCAACAGTATCAACAGACAGAACAACAAAAAAGAAGAAAAAAAAGACTTTTGTGTAAATGAAATGGCATCTTCATGATTGAAATAGCAACATGGCACTTTGTTAAACGTCTCTGTGTCAAAGCTTTAACAAGTCAACTATTCTGGAAGACAAACAAAAACAGACATGTCTCTGGACACAGTAATGATTGCATAAACATCACATGGTGAAAACTGATGTTAGATACATACTGGTGTGTAATAATAATCATCAAAACATTGAGGTGTAGCCTTTCAATACTACTTATAGACTAGTAAAATAATCATACTTAACTATATAGGCCTAGTAATGATATTAAAGTTATATACCCGGCACCCAGAAAAATATTCCATCACTCAATAGTGAACTCAATACATAACAGTAATATTCATTAAGATACAAAATGTAAAAAAAAACAAGTTATCTTAGACTCCAAACTTCATAGATAATGGCTAATTCTATGAGATAAGAAGTGCTTGCTGAGTCATCCCTGAAATCAAGTTCCTAACCATGAAATATCATGTATTTTATCAATCAAGACAACAATGAATAATGGATTACATCTCTATAGAATGTTGGCTGACTTTATTCGCACGTAAAGTCGTGCGAACAGACAGTTCACCACTGATTGAATAGAAATCCTAGATCTAGATTGTCTAGATCTAAAGCCTACAGCAAGTTTGTTTTAAAAATTGAATAGAAAAGTTTGTTTGTTTGTTTTTAAAGCATAGATTCTATACATGATATGCAAGTTTAGTGTGTTAAATGGACAAAAAAAAAGAAAAAAGTTGTCATGAGTGGGGATCGAACACGAGTCCCCAACAGTACCGAACAGACACTCTAACCATGCGACCACTATCACAGCTAATTGGTGACAACTTTTACTCTAATTATGACGAGTTAAAGTGCGAGGGCCCATACCCTAGAATGTTTCCTTCCTCTTTAGTTTGCAGCTAGCTAAACACCAACATCCCACCAGACACTTTTAGATTTAGACTTTCAATGTCTCAGCCTCCTGGGAGGCATACATAACATTTCCGGATACATTCAGTGTAGTAACAGGAATTTGTTTTCCGTAGCAGGAATAAGTAGGTAGGCCAATGCTGTAACAGGTGTTAGGGAATAGTTGAAAGACAAGATATGATAGTGAAAGTGAAAGGGCCCAGATTCGTTGCTCGAGCATAGATTGTAAGTTATCTAGTGTGTCTTCGTAACAATTTCCGGAAAGACAAATATTTAATTTTGCACCGGTGTTCGAAGCAGAAATGAATGTTACGTTTTGGGTAGTTGTATCGCATGTTTATTCGATTACTTTAAGCTCATTGGTGCCTTGTTTGAAACAGCATATTTTGGCCTAGTAACAATAAGCCACTTGCCTCAATTGCCACACAATTGAAAATCTTGATATTCTAATCTAGAACTAGAGTGGGATGTTCATAGAATGCAGTAGATTGCTAGTGACTCTTCAGCAGGCTTGAAGTGTCTGATAGATTTCTTTCACTTTTGCTCTTCTTCTTCCCATTATGACTACAGCCTCATATACAAAGGACTTTTGCAATCACGCAATGTGACTCAGTCTGTAATGCCTTTGAGGATATTAAAATGCAAACACCAGATGTTATAAAAGAATGATTTTTTATTCATGAAAATCTTTTTTTTAAACTGGTGCATCTCTTTTGCTATGTTCATATATACAACAAAGTTTTCTTTTAAAGATAAAATATGTAAGTAGTTTGCCTGCAGCCTTCTAGTGGTTGGCCCTAAATTTGCTCATCACAGTTAGTTCTCAAGGTCACAGACCTGAGTATAATCTTTAAGAGGTTGGCATTTGTAGCGTTTTTAAGTTCGTTTGGCATTGTGACAATCTTGTCTGTTGTCTATTTATCTAAGTATGAACGATGGATGAAAGAAAGCATTCTCTTGTTTCTGAGTAAATAGATATAACATAATATAGGCATAAATTCAAAGGGCAGAGATGAGGACGTAATCACTCAGTTCTTGGCTTGAAGTGTCTCATAGATGTCCTCTACTCTAGCCTTGACGATCTCTGTCCAGTTCTGGTCTTTTTCCATGTCAGTGTACTTGGTTGGGGCAGACAAAATCTGTGAAAGTGAAAGTAGACACAACATGAGAATATAGTATGAGAGCCTGATTCGCATTTTTCAAATTTGAAAAAAACATAATTTTCACAGTGTAAATTGTCGCCAAAAGAGCCTGCTTCAGTTCCTTTGTTTGTTTGTTGCTATCAGGCACAAGTTATGAGTTATTCACTCTTCAACCTGGGACTGAAGGGCCTTCATATTGGCCACTTGTTCATGCAACTGTGCAATGCAGTCACAAGACCCCTCCGGGCCAGACTTCAGTTCCTTTAAGAACCAGAGTGTTGGGGATGACGGACAATGATCCTAACAAGCTGTCCACCATCCACACAATGGTAAAACTCACCTTTTTGATCCTGTCAGAAGTGGGGGAGGGAACGCCTGATGCCTGGATAGCCTCAGGGAACTTGAGGGGTGAGGCAGTGGCCAGAACTACACTGGGCTCGGTAGTCTCTTGTCTGAGGGACGGATGGAAGGGGACACATTTTGTTTAAAATTTTAAAATTGTTTACATGATGAAACAAGACAAAAGTAAAACAAAACAAACCCAAAATCAAATCTAGGGACACTATTGAACAAGGAAACCAACAATAGTAATAGACTATTTATATACATATTTGCTCGCTCTACAGCAAGCTTAGTGTGCTTTACAAAATATTATTACCTCAACAGACCTGTTTCATTCCAAAGCCATTTCAACCTCCTGGGAGTCATACTGGTAGCGCTGCATACTAGTAATAATAATGATAATAAGTTTATTTCTAACACACACTTTCCCCACTGTATGGGCTCAACGCCTTCAAGAACAGACTTGATGCCCACTGGGCAAATCACCCAGCATTGTTTAACCCTGAATGCTACCAATAGACCTTGCAATGCAAGATGCAGCCTTCAGATGTCAACTGACCTGTGAACAGGTCTCAACCACCGAACACATCATGTATCATGTAAGGCGCACAATAGTCATATTACAACTAGTACTAAAGCAAATACAATGGCATACAATGACATACACATCAAACTTACTGCACAAAACTGATTTTATCAAATTACTAAATTACTATAAAATCAAGACAAAAAGACCAACAACATTCTCATCAAACCTTTGATAACATATCACCATTGGAAATTATTCTTAGTCAAAATACATTGTGAACAGATATGTTTTCAACTTCTTCTTGAATACATGTTTGGTACCTAAGTTCCTCGGGGAGGGAATTCTACACGGATGGACCATAGAAGGAAAATACTACAGCATAGTATTAACAAGATCTTTCAGTGTCTATATTCAGGCACCTGTTTTGCACATGGGTACGGTGAGAAATGTGTGACAAAGTACTTTTTCCTGGTGTTGAATAAGAAAACGCTCTCAAACCCCAATGGAGGCGCCACACATGATTCAAATCCTGGATATTTGACTTGGGAGGCCAACACACTGACCACTAGATCACAACCACACACATAGAAAAGTAGGTGCAACTACTACAACAAAAACAACAACAAAAACCAGGTTCTCAAATCCCCTGTGACCTGTTTCATTCCAAAGCCATTTCAACCTCCTGGGAGTCATAACAAATAATAATAATAATAATAGATAGCATTTATATAGCGCTTTTCCCCGCTCTACGGCAAGCTCAAAGCGCTTTACAGCCACTATTACCCGACAGACCTGATGCAATCTGGAGCCTTCTCAACCTACTGGGAGGCATACTGGTAGTGCTGCCTTGGTCGACGCCCGGCGCTCATACCATCCTACTAACAATATCTTTCACTGTCTATACTGGTAGTGCTGCCTTGGTCGGCCCCATACTACAACCTACTATTAAGAAGATCTTTCAGTGTCTATACTCAGGTATACACATGGGTACGTGACCTTTGATAGAAGTATGCCACTCCCACTGCAGTGTGTGGACAGATGTTGTACTGGTTGTCTTGCCAACACTTTGAGATGGTCTGTTTGATTTCAGCATCCCCTCCCACTGTGTACACACTGAGGAAATCCTTCATCTGAAAGGCAGTTCAAACAAAAATACAATTGATTTCTTTCTTCTTCTTCTTCTCCTCCTCCTCCTTTTTCTCCTCCTTCTTCTTCTTCTTCTTCTTCTTCTTCTCCTTCTCCTTCTCCTTCTCTTCTTCTTCTTCTTCTTCTTCTTCTTCTTCTTCTTCTTCTTCTTCTTCTTCTTCTTCTTCTTCTTCTTCT
>JAUELK010088130.1:0-12333 GCA_031471215.1 Gastropteron pacificum
GCTTATCAAAACAAAAGATTTTATAATAGAAACTGGTCTTGTTGTGTAGTCAGACGTGAACAAAAGAAGAAGAAGAAAAAATGTAAATAGCTTAACTCAGTGAATCTTTTTTCTTTTTAGAAACATGTATTGTCTGTGTGTCATTATTAATCTCCTGCTTTATGTTTTTGGCCGAGACATATGCTTATTATTTTCCTTCTTGATACAGCAGCTACACCATAAGTGTCGCGTCTTATGAACTGCACAACTGCTTCGAATTTTAGAATTGCCATGTATTTGTATTGGTTGTGTCCCTTTACGCATGGAAGGAGGGGTACCTTTTATTTATTTTCCTTTTTTTTTCACTGTTCATCATTGTGTATTTATTTTTTCTTTCGTGTTTTGTTTCTTTTCGATTGTAAAAAAAAAAAAAAAGTAGAGACAACAACGTTTCCACTTCAGAGAAGAGCTACTAATAGTGGTCTTGTCATGAACTCCAGCACTCCCATTTCTTCCGAAATAACAGCCCTTTCGTTGGAAGGACTCATCATGAGTTACATAACAACTGCAGGTAGTCCGTGCCGTATAGCCGGTAGTAAACGTGTCTAGAGTTTAAAATTAGAAACGTTTAAAATGTTAGGAAGATATAAACGTCGCTTTATCAGCTGCTTCCTGGCTGTGGGCCTGCTTAGGACACCTTCCCTCCCACGTCTTCCTCCCCTCTCTCTCTTTCTCTCTCTCTCTCACTCACTCTCTGGCGCTCACCTTCCAAACTCATCTCCATCCATCTTTATCCCTTCCTCATAAAACTGAGGCGCCCCTCTTTTCTTACCCTTCTATAACAAGTATATTCTCTCAAAACTCATGCCCTTTTAGATTGCACATGTGCCCCACCCCCCCCTCCAACAAAAACAACAAAGCCCAAACTCTCATAAATCATCTTGTATAATACGGCCTGGGGCATAGACCTTAGAATCGAGAATCGGGCCCCTGCTATAAATAGAACGTGGAATCTAGAATCTAGCTGGGCCCATCACATATGCCTCGGAATCGGAACCGATTCTCCGATTCTCCATTGGATTCCCGCCCGATTCTCCGATTCTCGTGATGGCCGATTCTGCCCGGGCTTAATCATACCATTAACCAAAGCAGGGTGGTTAGTGCTGGTGCAAACTCTGCCTTTGAAGACTTCTACTTCTATGGTTATCAATAAGTGACAGAGATCTGTTCTATAAATTGTGTATCATACTATTGACCAAAGCAGGGTGGTTAGTGCTGGTGCAAACTCTGCCATTGATGGGGACAAATCTGTGAAGACTATTGTTGGCTCTAAGTGACAATCCATAATAAATTATTAACGTTGAATGAAAACTGTCATTGTATTCATGGAATTAAGTTGATGAAAGACATGTTGAAATTGAAACATCATTGAAACATAATTTAAGTTAAGGACTCCTGTTTGATTGGGTCAAGTTGTGTCCGTGTACATTGACAAGATGATGGAGTGAAGATTTATTGTGTTCATCCAACTCAGGTTTTTTTACCAAAATAAATTTGATTGACAATCCAAAATGAGGAGGAGAAAGATTGGATAAACAAACAAAACCAATCGCAAACATTGAGTAAAGTTATGTTTTGCTCACCCAAAGACAGGCAAATTAAAACAAATCAAATACTTGCAAATGTTTGACTGATAGGAAAAGACCAATTAAAACAAATCAAATACTTGTCAATACTTAACTGATAGGAAGAGGCCAATTAAAACAAATCAAATATTTGTGAATGTTTAAATGATAGGATGAGGCCAATTAAAACAAATGAAATACTCGTCAATACTAAACTGCTATAAAGAAACGTCAAGAGGGCTTTCACTTCACTTTGTTAGGATGTTTTTGTTACAGATTGTACTGATAGTTATATCCATCTCATCCTCAATGTTAGGACACCAATGCTATGAAGGGGATGAAGCTCTGTCTTTAACTTAAGTAATAGCAGATGAAGTGTTTTAGCGGTAAGATTGTAAGATATTTACACATGTACACGTGAAATGGCAATTATTTTAATTTCCAGTGATTTGACCGAATGCTTCTACCTCGTATGTCTCGCATGTAACCATATCCCCCTCAACATAGAGATAATATGATATGATGATTGATAACTTATATGTGATGTAATGATACATGTATATGTGTCCACTCCCCTAGCATTCCCTATTTGTGTTGTGGACATTGGGAACGTAACCATACAGTGGTGGTTACTGGAAGTTTAGTTTAGTCATTGTTTGGCTGTAGACTGACATGTAGGTCCCACCCCTTACGTGACTGAATCGTGTCAGCAGAGGTGTAAAGAAACAAATTCCAAACTCAGACTGGACTACTTTGGGCAGTCTCCACTGTATGGTTGTCTAAATTATATTGCTGTATTTGTAATACTGTGGTAACTCTTCATGAATATAGTAGGCCTACTAGTACATATTTTCACTGTGCTGTACTTGGGAGTGTTACTCTGGTCTTAAAATGTGTCCATTTTTTTAATGTCGGCAGGGCGACATCCATGTCCACGCATTCACGCATCATCGCATAGAACTGTTACATGCCGTTAGGAAATTACAAGTTTAATTAAGTACATATAATTCACTACATTTTATAGGGTAATGATTGCACATGTTTATTTCTCTCTTGAATTGATGCATTCCAGTAACCTGATGTGAATGAAAGTGAAAGAGAGACAACTGGAGTAAGATTTTGTATTCTTAATCTATTCAGTAGGGGGGGGGGGGGGGGGGGTTAATTGCCCTACTGTCAGTGAAGTCAATGTGTATGTATTTTTAACTTGTTTAGTTTTCATTGCCCTATCATTACCAAAGCCGATGTTTCTAGGTTTTTGTGTATGTATTTTCAACTTAAATTTTATTGTGATTTCATATGAGCTGAACATCTTATCATGCCCTTTCTTGGTTTTGTAAACATGTATGCGTTTGGAGTTTGGTTGTGTTATATAGCAGCATTCTTGTGGAGTAGAATGAAAAGTTATCCATGCTTTACTTACTTTAATATGTTATGTAATATAGAGTTGATTTTGTGTTATCTCTGATTTTTGCAGTGAAATGTGTTTTTCGTTTTTACTTTCGTGAACTCAACTCTTTATTAAACAATATTGATTATGCCCGTTTTTTTAACACATTTTGTGGTATTTTAAAAGCTTTAATTTTGATTTTTATTGCACCTAGTACTAGCACATTGACACATAGAAATATGAGAAAATGCTGGATTTTATTCCCAAACCAGCTGAATCTTAAAGTAGAGTTCACTTTTCAGTTAGATTTTTGTTTTCTTGTTATACACCAATTTTCTTTTTCTACTTAAATAAAAAGATTAAAACCTTAGATTGCATGAGTTCTTAACAGGTGGGATATAAGAGGTAAACCTGCCCCAGGGAGTGGATTTGTTCTTCTACCATCACCCCATGCTCCACCAGAATAGGTTCTATGTGTGTGTGTGTGTGTAGGGGTAGAAAGTATAGGATACTGACTTTTCATGTGTGTGTGTGTGTGCGCATGTATGTTTACATACATGCATGTCTGCGTGACAATGAATGTGTGCATGAACATAAATCAGCAACGGAAGGGTAGCCCTAACTACTCAAATTTAAGTTTTAAAAATGGCAAAGTTTGTGACAAACTATACTTGAGCATCTAGTCCGAGACATTCCATAACATTGTCCACACCTTCGCCTGAACACACCATACTGTGAACATCTTCATCTGAATGCACCATTCTTCATTGTCAACACTAATCACAATTATAATTATATATAGCCTACCGATAGGTACCGATAATCGCTGCTCTGTGGCGACTGCATGTTGGCTTCAGGGAAAAGTGGAGCTCATAACACTACGGAGAATTTCCCGAAGAGATTAAAAAAACAGTATACAAAATACACAAATACTTCTGCTGTCCATAGAGTGTCGGAAAGCAAACCTGTTCAGTCAATTGGGCTGCAGCATAATCGATGCTTCTGTAACAATATTTGTTTTACCTGCGGTGTTGTTAGCCCTGCGCAAACCCATGTAACCTCTGGGTGAGGGATATTTGTCCTCAGAGTTGTCTTTCTCCTAGATAGACTGCCTACCAAGGCTAACGAGTTCTATCTGCCCAGTGCGGTTATTATAGTTTAGGCTTTTGTCGCCGTAAACACATTTCATCGAGTATAGAAGCCATTTTCAGGGGAAATGGATAACAAATTTATTAAAGAGGAAAGTTGTAGTCGGATGGATTTACTTGAAACTCCCTAAACTTCAGATACGTCGGTTTACCCATGTAGGGCACAGTTGTTTGTCTGCTATGTGATGGATGTATGTCTTCTAGTATTGCTTATTTGTCTTCTGGATGATGGATGTTTGTCTGCTATGTGATGGATGTATGTCTTCTAGTAATGCTTATTTGTCTTCTGGATGATGGATGTTTGTCTGCTATGTGATGGATGTATGTCTCCTAGTAAATGCTTATTTGTCTTCTGGATGGTGGATGTTTGTCTGCTATGTGATGGTTGTTTGTAGATCACTTCTTCTATCTCCACATTGGCCAAGCTCACCCTAACTAGAGTGAAGGCTGGCAAACCCCGATCAATCAGTATTTAACTTTATGTATCAAAACTTGTAATGCTATGTATCAAAACATGTAACGAGACTTTTGAACCCTCATGATACTCATTCTCAGCGCATTTCTCTTTTTGATCAATATCCTTTTTGTTGTTGCTTGTTTTCATTAATCGCAAGATGACATTGATTAATGTATTTTTAAAATGTTTTTTTTTTTTGTATCTATGACTTGATATGTACATGCATGTATTTTATTTTTGTGTAAAATTATGTTCATCTCATAACTTGCAAGATGACAGTATGAATGAATGTTTGATTTATCATACCCTCATTTCATCATTGTTACATCCTCATGGGGGGCCCTTTGTTCCATGAGGAATCTTGAGGCACATGTCAAAGTCACATCATCATAGGAATACGTGAAATCCAGATAAGAGTCGCTGATTTGTCTCGTAACCCTATGTCTCATCATCGCCCAACGTCTCTTTGCTCAGCGTGTTGCCGCAGGCTGTAGTGTTTACCTTATAAAACCATAGACAGTTGCTTTGGACCACTTACTTAATAATACCAAAAAAATGACAATAATAATTCTAACAATAGCTGATTACTTTCAAGAAGTCGCGTGGGCACTTTTCATGGCTGTCTACCCAAGTCCTATCGGAGACGGACATTAAAACGTAGGTCCCACCTCTTATATGATCTAAAAAGTGTCACTAGAGGTGTAAAACTAAAACACAAAAATACACAGACAGTATAAATTGACTAAGGGCCTACTAGTGTATGATGCTAAAGTGATTGATCCCCCCCCCGCCCCTGTACTGTACTTATCTAGTCATTGTTCACCGTTCTCTTTCATGCTCCATCTTCCATCTAACCATGTCTTCATCAAAACGTTTCCCCAAAGCATTGTTGTCGTGTGATTCGACAGATTCCTCAAGTATGTTTGCATTTTGTGCGGAATACACTTTTTTTTATTTTGTGTATATTTAGACTCTCACATCCAGTCTCGTTTATTAGATCATTGATTTGTGATTTATGATGTTTTTAATCACACATTTTCTTTGTAAATATATTTCAAAACCATGCACATTTTTATTTGTGTACTCTTTTACTTTTATTTTTACTTTGACCTCCTGATTTTATTGATTTGTCTGTTTCTGTTTTTTTCTCTGTATAGTATTATATGATTTGTATATAGTTGTTATGTATTCAAGTCATGTCACCCTTTATAAGTTGCTGTACCCTCCCTTTAATTGTTGTAGTATTTGTACCTCAGTACTTCCCTTCAGTTAAACTTCTGTTCGTTTTGGTATACATGTTTTATAGCTCGGACGTTATACCTTAAAGTTGTTCATTACTACTTGTCTATCAAATCCTGTCTTAGAGTACTTAGAGTGGTCGTGTTACTGCAGTGCACAATTGCATGAACAATGGGGCCTTTTTTTAAGTTCTCCAGTAATATACTACTACATGTACATTTACATGGTATTGGACGGAAGAGCAAGGGCTCAACGACCGTCCAATACGTAGTAATACATAATATAACTTGAGGACTTACAAAAATGCCCCCTTTTCATGCAATTGTGCACTGCAGTCACACAACCCCTCCAAGTCTAAGTACAACCCAGTATGTCATAATTTCGTCACAAACATTTGAATTTAAATTTGTCAGTGTTGGTGACTTGGTATTATCACTGAATATATTTTTGTTTTTACTGGTTACTTGTTAGTTTAGTGTAGCCATGTATGTAGTTAGGTGTACTGCTTGTCTGGCTTCACTTTCACTTTTAGTTCTTTTCTTGTTGTATTGAGCAACATTTGTTTGTTTTTTTCATTCAGTCATTCTACATCCTAGCCAAGTAAGCAAATTGAGTGAGTGGTTTAAATTGTATGGATGATCACCTTCAATACATCAACAATCATCAAAGGCAACTTCTCAAAAAGCATCAAATGAACTCTGCAAACTGTTTGAATTGTTTGTATTCATAAAAATAATGTTAATTATGTGTATTGTTCCATGATACATTTCACTTGCATCATGCTTCATCGTCACCTAATACCTGTTGGACATTCTCTCCTTCTTTGATGGAACCCAACTGCTTAGTTTACTGTACCGGTACATGTGTCAACCATTTGACTTATTGGATGAATTTTATTCTTCTTTTTTTTTAAAGAAAAGATTCTTTTAAGGTTTTCCAGTTAGATTCTTTTAAATGTTGGCATCCTTGGAACATTCTTGATAATGGTAATGATAATGATAATAACGAATGTATCTATCGCCAGAATCCACCACGAGTGCTCTATGGCGCAGTCTTAAAACAGAACAATTTTCACACACTTCACATTCAGGAGATGCACAACATTCTATTCATATACTTCAGCAATTTCTATGCTACATTACTGGAGATTATAAGCTCTTCTACTAGAGAGCAGTGTTTTTGGTACCTGTACTACACTTTGGAATGATATAAATGATATACAAAATAGTTCTTTCATAGGGGAGGGGGGATTTGTGTGTCTTCTGTGTGTGTGTCATGTTTCAAAACTGTCGACTATTTATAAATTCATATGTATAAATACATAGTAAAGTAACAATTGCAGATTTTTGCTCCTGCTCGTTGGGTCTCCAAATGAGGGACCGAGGTTCAAATCTCACTGGGGGCATTCTGGACATGGGTCATGTGGGTAGTTTATATGGCTGACCTTCCCATGTCCTATCAGAGACGGATGTTATAACGTAGGTCCCACCTCTTAAATGATATCATTGTGTCGCTAGGGGGGTAAAACTCAAACTAGAAAAAACTGTTTTCAGTAAGTTGGACTTTCAGTGTCTGTCAGTACATTTGAAAATACAAATTTAGATCTACATGTACATATTTATTTCAACGTTTTATTGTCATGCTAGATCTAGGTAATGTTTTTAATGTCAAAGCTTTAATTGGTGCAAGAAGGTGTAGTTTCTTACTTATAGGGTGTCAGAAGGAAAAGCAATGTAATGTGTTTTTATATATTATCTACATTGTATTTGTATACATGTACATGTAATTATTTTCTATTACTATTACTTTTTCCTCAAAGGGTTAGATCTATGCAGGGAGAATTTTGTTTCTGCTAGACTGCTAGAACTAGAACATTACATTTTTGTTGTCACTCTTGTCACACTTTTTTTAAACTGTCATGTGTAATGTTCTGTGTTTGGGTAACAATCAGTATAGTCTATGTGGGCTACCATTTTATGTCATGATTGTAAAGTGAAGAAATGAAAAGACATGTCCATTGGTATCATGATGAAACAAGCCTGCTGCAAACTTTTTATCATCCGATTGTGTGAGAAATCCAAAGGGTATTTTTTTGCCTGACGATACAAGAAGTGCCAAATCAGGCGTTGAAATCTCTCACTGTAGATTGAAGCATGATGGGCTCATTGCATGTTGTGTAGAAGACAATACATTATTTTGAAATAAACACTGTCTTACAAACAACTCCACGACTTCATTGATATCTTGTCAGATTTCTTGTTCTTGTTTCTCATGTAAGCTCAATGAAAAATCTGAAATTCCAAATAATGCTTCAAGACCAAAACAATGGGCTGTGTGGTGGCCAAATGGCCAGGCGACTGAGGTTCGAATCTTGTTGCGGTCTCTGGACATGAGTCGTGTGGGCAGTTTATACGGCTATCGATTTAGTCATCAGGAAGTTACTACATAGGTCCACTCCCTAACACGACCTAGTTGTGTGCAGTCTTTGAGCTGATACTGTCCAGAGTATTAATGCACTATTAAGACATATATGAATTCAGCCATAAGACTGAATGTTTGATGGCACTTCATTTTCTATAGCCCTGATGCTTGAACTTGTTTGAATTAGGTTTTAAATTGTACCATATATTATGGGGGGGGGGGAAATATTTCTGTATTTTTATTTTATTTGACTAAATCACACAAAAGGATTTAGAAATCATATTGACTTTATACCCCATACTATTTTATTCTATTGAAGAAACAAACACTCAACTGTGATGCTATTAAAAAGGAATAAGAAACCCAATAAATGCACACACAAAGCACATTTTGGGTACCAATTCTTGATCAGCAAACTCTAAACAAACCATGAGTGTGGTAGAAAAATGCATTTTATTTATCATATTACAAGTAAACACATTCAATAGAGTATTCTCAAATAATATACATTGTTTTTACATTCATTCTGTTTTTTAAATATTTTTTGTACGAATTCTCTTAAGTATGCTCTTCGATTCAACAAAGTTTTGTTCAAATTCATATATCACAGTCAAGTTTGCCTACGTAGGCAGACATTTACAACAAACATTCAACATCGTCTTACAAATGTCCAGATAAACATGGAAGAAGACAAACTACAAATATGGACATATAAGAAGACAAACTGCAAATGTCCAAGATAGACATGGAAGAAGACAAACTACAAATGTGGACATGGAAGAAGACAAACTACAAATATGGACATGCAAGAAGACAAACTACAAATGTGGACATGGAAGAAGACAAAATACAAATATAGACATGGAAGAAGACAAACTGCAAATATGGACATGGAAGAAGACAAACTGCAAATATGGACATGAAAGAAGACAAACTGTAAATATGGACATGGAAGAAGACAAACTGCAAATATGGACATGGAAGAAGACAAACTGCAAATATGGACATATAAGAAGACAAACTAGAAATATGGACATATAAGAAGACAAACTAGAAATATGGACACATAAGAGGACAAATTGCAAATGTCCAGATAGACATGGAAGAAGACAAACTAGAAATGTCCAGGTGGACACTGAAGAGGATGTAAAGCGCTTTGAGCTCTCCGGAGGAAAAGCGCTCTATAAAATGCCATCTTTATCTTTACTTTTCTTCCTCGTTCTCGGTGGCCCGGACACTACTGACACTTTCACTTCTCTGACTAAATAATGATAATGACCGATTTATATAGCGATCTTTCACGCTCTACAGCAAGCTCAAAGTGCTTTACAGTACATTAAATACGACTGTCTCAAGTGATCCATGGAATTTTGCGTAATATATTATGTATATGGGTCGGAAGTGTTTGGGGATACTTTTTATCTCTGAGGGCACTTCTGTCTTTCTTGTACATGTATTACTAATCTCATATATGCTATCCTCCCATTGCTTTTTCTTTTCCTTCTGACCCTCTTTCTTTTCCTTTAGGCACTCGACACAACACAATACAATATTAGTTGTTTCTCTATGACACAACACTAAACCAGCCTCCCAAAGACCCTGAATTCACAAGATGTTCCACTTCCCAGTCCTCATGTAAGCTGTCAAAGCTCTATGTGCCTGCCTTCTGATCTTGGAATCTGGGTCTCGGTTGAAATGCTCCAAAGCGTCAGCAATCCTGAACTCTAGGTGAGCTGGGCTCCCGTCACAGAGCGTGTGCAGGACCTGGTACCTGACCTTTTCATGGGGGTCATCCAGCATCTCAAACACGCGGTTCCAGAAGTCAGAGAGGTCACGCTTCACGCGACACGGGCACATCTCACGCAGCGCCACCTGTCTCACACTGGGGTCTGGGTGGTGGGAGAGGGCGATGATTTCCTCAATGTCTGTCGTGGCCTTGCATCTGCGTAGAGCTTCATTCACACGTAGGTGGCTGAGATCAAGAGTGGTGGTGGTGGCGTCTTTCATTTTGTTAAAACTTTTCTGATGTGGCTTGTCAAGTTTTAGTGATAATTATTTTCAACCCAGCAGCCTTTAGCCCCCTGATGGTCGGTGGGCTCACAAGATGGGTTGGATTGGTCAAGTTCTTAGCTGGCAAAGACTTTGGTGAGAACTGAGGAAAGAAAGAAATCCAACGTTAGGTAGGCCTGCATCACTAATTGTCTTTTGATTTCTCCTGATATGACCTTTTTGTGTCAGCTATGATGTAGCCTAAAGTCCTAACACTATCCTATCCTACTAATTATGTCAATTGTGGGGTTTTTTTTCTTCTACAGAGTGAACCACCCCCACAGTGTTCTCAATGCAATCAAAGATTAACCATGTAACAATAACATATATGAACCATGTAACAGTTACAATGACGTATGATGTTATTTGAATGCAAAATGCTTTCCTTCATCCTATGGGACCCCCCCCCCAAAAAAAAAAAAAGAAAAAAAAAAGATTAAAAAAAATAATTTTCAATTTAAAAAAACACCAAATAATTAGAAAACAAAAGTGTAATGTACTTCGTAAACAAACATGATTAATACAAGAACTTTGAAGGCAAAATAAAATTAACTGCCTTTTTTTAAACTCAAGATTTTACCCTTTAAAAACTTTACAAGACTGAATTTGAAAACATGTTAAATTTGACTTTCTTTGAGAATGTTTTCTTCGTGGTAGGACATACTGATAGTAGGTACTGATAGGTCTATAACCTTTATGTGGTCAATGTGCTGTTACACCCAAACTACATAAAACATGGCCGCGCGGTGGCCGAACGGTTAACACGTTTGGTTTCCAAGCCAGCGACCCGGGTTCGAATCCCAGTGAGGGCATTCTGAACATGGGTCGTGTGGGCAGTTTTCATGGCTGTCCACCCCCGTCCTAGGGGTGTAAAACTCAAACTCAAACAAACAAAACATAAAACATGCCTACCTGGTACATCTGTTCTTTGGTCTAAAACCATATTGACAGTCAGTTATTTTGGTTTCTTAATATTTTGTATGTTTAAAAAGTATGATACTTGATACTGTACCAAAAGAAAAAAGAAATAGGGCCTATTTATTAAAATGTTCAACCACTATAGACTTCGATTCCTACTGGATCTAAAGAAATTAGTAGAACAAAAAACGTCTTTACCTTAATCCTTGACCATCACAGAATATGTGTCCACTGTTTGGTTGATCAGACGATATTGAAAGCAATGTGACAGCGGACAACTTTTATACTAAAGCAGAAACCACACGTTTCGGTTTTGCTTGGTTCTAGAATGAACTCTAACGCTTGCACCATCAGATGAAAACGAACGTTTGGCGTTCATCACTCGAAAAGATAAAGTCTGATAACAGACTCTTGTATTCTCCTAGATCCTACATTTATGTATTGACCGAGTTACCTATACATAGACATGACACCGAGTACCCACGGCAGTAAGGAAATCGAACCAAATCTTGCTCTAGCTCATGCAATAGGCCAACAAAGAAAGATAACCGTGATAAAACAAAATACATTACTTAGAATAATACTACAAAGGAAGATAACCGTAATAAAACAAAGAAAAACAAAGAAAGATAAAAGCAAAAACTAAAAGAAGCTAAACGAGACAGTAAAGGCATTCACTTAGGCTGGAATTTGTTTTCTGTTCGCGCGAACGTCAGTACAATGACTTTCCGTCCGTAAAGAGTAAGGGTACGATGATGGTACGGTACAACATCCCCAGACACCTGTGTGGGAGTAGGAGTTCATTGCGTCACCAAACGTCCGTGCTTTCTCTGGCGCGGGAAACACTCACCTAAGGACGGCCTATAGACTAATAAGATCTAGATCTATCTATCAAGATCTAGATTGGACAGATGGGCGAAGGTCCATCCATATGTCGTTGGATCACTGAAGAAGGGCGAAGGCCCGTATGTCGTTGGATCACTGAAGAAGGGCGAAAGCCCATAATATGTCGTTGAATCACTGACGAAGAAGAAATCTATGTAGATCTAACTACATGTAGATCTATCTTAGGGGCCGTTCACAAACCATGTGGACATCTAGGGGGGG
>JAUELK010088240.1:0-12332 GCA_031471215.1 Gastropteron pacificum
AAATCCAAATCGAGTCGGCACGGCCGGGGATCGAACCCGGGAACTTTGACTCGTGAGGCCAACGCTCTGACCACTTCACCACCAGATCATTATGATACTGTGTAGATTATATGACATTACTGAATTTGTATTATTCCAGACAGTCCATTTCATCCCAACTGTATTTTGTCCTGACGGTGTATTTCATACTGACTGTGCATTTTGTCCTGACGGTGTATTTCATACTGACTGTGCATTTTGTCCTGACAGTGTAATTTGTCTGACTGTATTTCATACTGACAGTGTAATTTGTCTTGACTGTGCATTTTGTCCTGGCAGTGTAATTTGTCTTGACTGTATTTCGTCCTGACAGTGTAATTTGTCCTGACAGTGTATTTCATACTGACTGTGCATTTTGTCCTGACGGTGTAATTTGTCCTGACTGTGTATTTCATACTGACTGCATTTTGTCCTGACAGTGTAATTTGTCCTGACATTGTATTTCATACTGACTGTGCATTTTGTCCTGACAGTGTACTTTGTCTGACTGCGTTGTTTTTCTGACTCTGTATGCTGTGTCCACAGAGAGGTGGTAGCCTGGTGTCAGAGTCGGTGGCCGTCAAGAGCAAAGCCTCAGGAGAGCGCCAGGTATCCGGCAGTCAGAACGAGGTTGGACACTGCTTCCCATTCAATCAGTTGGCTTCTTCTCTCTCATTTGGCTTTCAACCGGCTCAAATTGAAAATGTTGACAAACTAACAGATATTTTCTTATTTATCACAGTTATAGTCTAGATCCAGATCCAAATTTGAACTGTTTTGTAAAACAGAATGTTAGAGAAATATTTCATAAAGCAGTTTTGATCTGCACTTTGTTCCCACAATGAACAATGCTGTAAAGGGGGGCAGGTTTGCTATGTTTAAACTATCAATGTTTTTTGGGGGTTAAACATTCTTAAGCAATATGTTTAGATAGAATTTTCAAAACATATTGCACAGAAAAGTCTTAACATTTTTTCTTCCTAAAAAAAGTTGACCCAGCCAAACCTATGCATTCATTGTCACATAGTTTTTAATGTGATTCAACTATGAAAAGACAGGGCACAATTCACAGGCGGTGGACTCAGTTAAAATGAATACATAGATACATCAAAAAAGTTTATGAAAAGGTATTAGATCACTCAGAGTGTAGTGCTGTGGCATCAAGATCAGCTGTTTTGAATTTGGCTACATTTCTTTTTAGAAAAGAATTACTGTTGAAGTTGACGGTCTCCACTTTTGTCCAAGTGTGTGTAGCATTCTACTTTAGCTTTCCCCACCGTTACATATCCCAAAGATCCCACATTGTTAACACACTCTGAGGAGAAACTTCTTAGACAGTACCAACTTGATATGAGTAACAAGTGAAAAAGTCTTCTCTGCCGACTCTGGTAATGAAGAATTGTGACTCCGTGACTGGTCACTCACTGGGCAATGTCCATCTTCACAGCTCCCTGATCCTACAGATGACCACTATATGGAGCTTGATACAGAGGTATAGGCATGAAGTAGTCCTACCCCACCCCAGTACTAACTGTGACAACTTAGCTCTGCCGTAACTAGCTATATATACCTGGTCTCTCTCAATGCTACCTCTTTGCCGTAGGCTCCTTCTTATGTAACTAGCTATGTACCTGGTCTCTCTCAATGCTACCTCTTTGCCTGGGAATGGCTGTTTCAAGGCTGGTGAAGGCACACATCTGTTCTATCCAGAAAGGAGTTTGACACGTCTCACACAGATTGACCTGTCAATACCCAACATCAGTCTTCTGGAGAGAAAAAAAACGGTTTCACTCTGCAGAATTCTTCCTACTCTTGATGCCATTTTTTGGTATCAGAACTCCTGTAGCTTACAATTGTTCTTCTATGCAGAGCTAATTCTGTCCTTTTGAAAATTCAATTTTGAGTCAGCACCAACTTGAAGGAATGAATGCTTTTCTCTCATCTCATCACAGAGAGGAATCCAGCAATGTTGATCTAAGACTACTTGAAGATGCACTTTTTCTGTGTTCATACTAGCAAGCTCGTTGTGTTTCTTGAAGTTGGCAGAATCATCTTTCAGTTTCCAATCTCTTGGCTTTGCAGTGAGCTCTGAATGCCAGTTATGAACTGACTACCTTGTTTTCTCTACAAGACTCTCCCAGTACAGAACTTTTGACTGGGCCAACGCTTGGCACAAGATCTGATCTGTGTTTTGTCTCATTCAGAATGAACAGTTGCTTTCTTAAGTTACTTCTGGTGTGATCACAGCTAACAGCATTATACCTGATGTATGGGTTGAGATATCTTCTATACTTATGTAGTTGGGCACTTTAATCTAGATAGAGTTTTGTCATGCATACTTCTGGAAACAAATGTTAGTTCTACATCTAGAGAGAAAAAAAACCCTTATTACTTACACTTCTTGAAAAATGCTAGTTACCTATAATATTGGGAAAAAGCTAGTAAGTTATACACCTGGAAACATAGGATCAATGTCATAAGAGCAAACTATATAAACATACCACTTAGATTTCAGTGTATCAAATCACACACATCACTCATAAGCTTTGACATTCTTATCCATCACATTTATGGTAGAAAACTGTTGGTCACAATCATTTGTCTGCCTCTGAGTAATGTTAGGCTTGGGGAGGAGCAGTTTGGGTATCCCTATCTAGAGCTCGTTTACTTACCTCGTGTCTCCTGAGTGCACACCAGTAACAATGGCTTGCCTTATGTCCCCCAGTGGTGGGATGAACCCAAACGTTGCATTGACAGCGAGGTAGGGTATTTCTTTGTGCACACAAACCATCACACGCAACCTTGATATCATTTTGTCCGCTGCTGAGCATTTTCTTATGGCGTGTTCATAATCAACTTGCTCTGAGCACTGGTTATATCAGTAACATCATAGTAATAATTGGCTTTACAACATTGCAAACCTTTGTTTGACCTGACTGCTCTCACAGAATGCGGTACTGCGCCAGAATGTAGATGGACCCTGTTCTAACACCTAGTTCTAGTTGCCTGTTGGTCATACAACAAGGATGGTGGTAGAGTTAACTGCAGGTCTCGTGGCAACAGCTGTGGATGTGCAAGCATGTAGAACAGTGAAGACTTGACTGAACAGCTACACAAATCACTTGTTTCTCTAACCATGAATGAGTTTGACATTACAAGCATCGTCGTCAGGCTGCATGAGCATGTCAAAGCCCCCCATCATCAGTTTGAGTTAACACAAGTAATCTACTGTGACTTATACACAGGTCTCAAATCTATCTGTGCTGCTGGCCGGAGCTCTCTGAGAAGTTGTCATCATTTTTTAAGTCCTAGGTATTTTAGAACAAAATCAGCGCGCTGAATTTATTTCTTTGCATTTATTTGCATTTTCGTCTTTACTTGAGTAGCTCAAGGCGTTACAATATCACAATGAGAATAACAAAGTAAATAAATGTCAATTTGAAAAGTTCAGTAAAGCATAACTTTACTAATACTTTGATAAACTTTAGTGTTTTTAGCTATCCATAAAAAGTCAGTTATAGACAAACATTCTTTGTTACGAAGCTGTCCAGTATTCAGATACTTCTTCACGTCTGCCACAACATGGGCCAGTTGTGGGATGGATTCCATCCAGTTGTTTGTCTCATAGCTTATTTACTACACTCAGACCTAAAGCCTGTTGAGTTACTGAAATGAAGATTGGTCCTTTTTCCCCCTTTATTCTCAGCACATGAATGGCACTTCTTTCTTGCTTCTCCCATATCAGCTTAAAAATTCACAGAAATTACGTACATTTTTCACATAATTTTGACATTTTTCTGCTTCACACTTTATACGAATATCATTGATATCACCACAGCGTGAGTTTGGCCTCAGACATCTATCAGGGTCATAAGCAGCAGCAAAGCATTTTTCTTAGCTTGTTAGTGCACATTCATATAACAGCCCTCTTCTTCCAAGCCAATGATGTGACAGCTATTATTCAAGTAACAGCAACAGACACATTGACTTGTGCCTCTTGATTCCTTGAGGAACAAAGGGCCGCCATTTGCATTGATTTCCCACTATCGGATATTACAAGGCACATTTTCATATTTTATACCTACATCTCAAATCAACCGTCATTTGCTCAGATTTTCTTGTATATCTTTTAACACAACTTTATTATATACTTACAGACATGACTGTTATCACACAAGAAATACTTTTTTCCCTTCTCAACACCAAACAACTTAACTAAAAGTATTCAAGATTTTACAAACCATAAGAGTTGTCAGTGGCAAGTCTGGTCTGTACTCCAGCATAGCATGATGTCATCTAACTATAGCATTGAATGAAGAAATACACTTGCCCAGGCACTCTTGATGCAATTTCCAGTCTACAAGTCTAGCAAGCTTGCTGCTAAGTGATTGCATGAGCTGTACGACAACAACAACAATGACAACAACAGAAAACAACGACAATGACACCACCAAAATAACAAATTACTCAAGTTGTTGAGATGACAATGGGATATGAACAAACAACAAAACATTCTAACATGTTTATCTATTCCACATGATTCCCGCAACTAGCATTAACATTTTTGCAAATACATGATGTATGAGTAGATGACCTCAAAGGTTTGATAACCAGATACGTACGTTTGTGTAGTTATAGGACTCTAACAAATACATGTAACAGACATCCTTAATGCCATTATGTCATACACCTACATAATAACTTTTTAAACTCACACTTAACATTTTTGTTTTCATTTTAAGAACCATTTTTGTTAGCTTTGAAGTTCTAAATATGAATGAAACAACTAAAAAAATGACATGGCCAATCATGCCTTGGAAATTCAGTCAGCATTTGTGGATGAAACAGTTCATAGTATTTCTGGTTACCATCTTTAATTTGTACAAACTACTTGGCTCAACTTGTGGGTTCCTCTTTCAGCCTAAATTGCGCAAATAGGTGCACGTAGTTGTTTTATTTTCACTTTTTTTCACATCATGGAGGAAGTAGTTCCTTGTGTGCCCTCACAAGGGCCATGGGGTGGTTGTAGGACCCCCCCCCCCTCCCTCCCCTCCCCCTTTTGCCACCCTGCCAGCCTGTAGCTGATGCAGTGGGTGTTGTTTGTTGTTGTTACATTGTACCATCCTCTGACATTTGCTGCCGTTCCCTCACTCACTCAGACGGGCAGTATGGTCTTCTCGGGATCCCACTTTGATGAGGGTGAAGAGGAAGAGAGAGAGGATCCGGGAGAGGATGAGGTGAGGGGCGCTGTGCACGCCTTCTTATTCTTCACACTCAGTGTATCATCGTTGTGGCCTTCTCTGCATAACACAGGAGCATGCATGCCGTGTACTTAGCCTTGTGTGTACTAACACAACTGCTGCTGCGTGTCTGTCTATGCACTTTTGTATTTGCCTCAGTTTCCTATCTTTTTTAACTAGAGTTTGCATTATTCGAAGAAAAACTAGACTGCACATTCAGTGTCTTTCTTTTTTAATTTTCTTTGTCTTTTTTCTATTCTTTTCTTTTTTTTAAACAACGCTGTGATTATCATTGTTAGCTGGGGTTTTCTTTTGCTTTTAGATGTAGGGTTTCTCATTCAGTTTGTAAGGTTTTCTGATGTCTTGTTTCTTCACTGTGCTTCTTTTATCTCTTTCTATTGTTTAAGTTTGACAATATATACTTATATTCATGTCACTTGTCGGTGAATTTGGCTTTTTTTGGTTCCATGGAGGCATATTTTATTTCTTTTCCTTTTTAAAGATTTTATGGTGTTTGTTTCTTTTTTCTTTCTTCAACAGCTCAAACAATAGTCTTGCTTTTTTGGTTTTATCTCTTTGTTGCAATATTCATTTGTTATCATATTTTTTAAATTTTCTTTTGTTGTCATTGTGCTTTTCATATATATTGACAAACTGTATTTCAGTTTCCTAATATCTCAATGGTGTCATCTGTCGTGATCAATGTTGTGATGCCGTAGCTCCATTAATTAACAAGTATTTTCTGTCAGTACAAGTACCTGGTACCTAGCCTGTTTCAATGGTGGCGAAGCTTTTCTTTCATGTAATCTCCATGGGATGATAAAGAACCATCTTGTCTTATCTTATCTTATCCAGTGTATCTTATCTTATCCTGTTTATTTTATCTTATTTCATCATACCTTATCTTACTGTTTCTAACTTGCGCTTATCTTTTATAACTGGTTCTCATGGAGGAAGTAGTTCATGTCACACAAAAGTAAAGTGATTTGTATGGTCAGGGCTCATGTCTAGCTCATTCTTGTACTGAAAACTAATTGGTCTGAGCTCCCATGAAATCTTGACAGTCTGTGACTGTGAGAAAAACCATAAGTTGGTCATTTATGATGGTGAAGAGGAAGAGAGAGAGAGATAGAAAGAGAGGCTGCTACCTTTTTTTTGGCATGTGAAATGCTTGTATATCTGCATATAGCATAAATATCGTATCTCTTTTGTTCTGCCATTTCAGACTCAGCTTTTGGTCTTTCAGGGATGATTCTTCTTCACTTCTTTTTCTTTCATGTGATGCTCTTATTCTCTTCAATCTCATCAGATCACTCTATACAAACCAGAGGAATCCACATAGCTGTAGACTTATAACAAATGTTTTGAAGATCTTCACAATAGAAGCTGACATTTATAAAGTTGTGGACTTTTTAGGGCTTTTTAATTAAAAAAAAAAAAAAAGTCATTTCTTTTACCCTTCTTTTTCAATCGCTCAGTTCTCGTCTGTTCCCAACTGAATGAATAGATGTCACTTTGCTCAGAAATTGGTTTGGTCCTCCATTCTATTCTATTTGGATTGTCTTTCTCAGGGCCGTCATTGCATTTCCAGTTGTACTCTAACACAGATACATGTTTCAGTCAGCTTGTCCCGTCGATGTTTTCCCTGGTGACTGCTTCACTTTCTCTGTAAACAAAGATTTGTGGGGAAGTCTTTGCCGTCTGCTTCGATAGGACAGGTTTGTGCGTTAAGGATGTTCCGGTCATTTCTAAGGACTTACGTATTCATGTCTAGTCTGTCATTGTCAGAATTCTTTTGTCTTCTGATGTTGTCATTGATGGAGGTTGTCAGGGGGATTTCAGAATTCGGAAACTGCCATCCTCGGATTTTGTTCTCTGAAGACAAATTCATTGATATAGGAAGATTTAGTCAATTCATTAGACTGGCCATTTTGACTCATGGCAACTTTCTGGAACAGTAAAAGACTTTGTTTATTTGGAAATGGTTAGTTGTTGTATTCTTCCTCCCCAGTCATTGTTGTAAGTGTAAACTTGGTATAGATTGTGCCACTAGCATGCTTGCTCACCGCCTGATGTCTTGATGTGCTGCTCTCTAGTGCTTTTAACAATGAAGATTTATTTTGTATCAAACTGAACTTTAGTTAGTGCTGTGTACGATATTGAAGCTTAGGGCAAAAACAACAACATGCTGCATTAAACATTTTAACCCACCAAATGAGCCAGTTTAGTAGCTCTGCATTTGAATTAAAGTCAAAGTCTGTTAGGCACCCAGTCATCATATTATTACATTAATGATACATTCAAGTTTCCGAATTCACTCCATTTTTTTAGTTAATGGGCAGAAAGGATGGAAAATAGGCATTATAGTAATTCTACCATGTACAGCCCTACCCCATTACACATAAACATAGGGATAAAAAGAAGCATTATAAGCTGGTTGAAAGTGCTAAATAGCTCAGAAAAAGCCCCCCCCCCTTTTTTTTCCCCCTCCTTCCCCACCACTAGCCAGTGCACTTGCTTAGTCCTTTACAATGCTAAGAGAAACCAGATTTGAATGGGATTGCAGTGTTTCAACAGTTGCCTTTTTTGTTATTTGTTTGTTTTCTTTTGTTTTTATTAAACAATGAATTTTTTTTCTTCAAATTTGATCCCTTTATAATGTATTTTTAAAATGACACACTAGTTAGTTTGCTTAATCGAGTCATTGTTTTCTTTCAGCAGCATTGTCATATTTGGTTCTGTTGGTCCCACACCCCTTTTCCTTGCTCAGTTCAGTGTTGCTTTTTTGTTGTTTTACATACATTTTTTCATACATCATTGTTGTGTGACACTATTTATTATTAATACTGCATGCTTGTAAACATTAACATGCATTTAGCCTAATATTATGTTTTGTGTGGTCATTATATCAATCTAACAATTCAATACATATAACACACTATACAAGATATATTAAGTATGATACTATGTGATACTAACACAACATACATACATGTATTGTAATGAGTGTAGTTTTTGTTTGTCGACCTCATATTATACTATTGGAATACTAAGTATAACCTGATGTACAGACAGATAGAATTGCCATGGTTTGTGACAAGCTGGGTAATTCTTCTTCTTGATATGCCAGCCATCAACTCAGACCAAGCCAAACTCAGTCGTGAGTAAACTGAGAAGACTGATCTTGCGTTACACACTTTTGCTTCCATCCATCACTCGACACTTGAGGAATTAATCACGTTGTGTTATGATTCATCTTGCAAAAAAAAGTATTCAATGTTTTTTTGTGTTCAGAAGTGTTTTAATCCATTGTATGTGTTTTTGTCATGATTTTGTGAAGTCCACAACTCTATCCACTGCTACATGCAAAGTGCTGTTTAATAGTTTCAGTGGACGTTTATTACACATGTATTTGAAATGCTCATTGTTCTTTATTGAAATACCATGATGTCTTTCGTGCTTTTTAGAAGAAATTACATGTTATTATGTCTAAGAGGGTTCTTGACTTAGACGGCTGCGGTGCTCAAGGAGAGTATCTGGTATATTCTATAACTGATCTTTATTATGATTTATTACATCTCGTAGGACGAGCTGTTGATGAAAGTGTCTGACAGTGCTGAGTATTTTGTTTAAATTGTGTGCACTGCATCAACGTGTCCCAGAAGTTGTGTGCTTGGTGTATGTTTGACACATCTGTTTTGACATACAGGGATGGTGATTTTGCGGATTTTTTGTGTGGGCCAAAGTGTGACAACTTTGCCAACCTCTACAGATTTTCCGTTGTTTCTACGGATTTTCCATAGTTTCTACGGATTTTTGTACCCGACTACGGGTGAGCCGCAGAAACTACAGAAAATGTGCGGTCGAAAAGCAAATACTATCGAAAAACGCGAATGTTTGTAGACACAACAAATTCACAGAATGTCAATGTAATCTTGGTTACCTATGCGAAGTCTTTTTTTCTAAAGTGTATTGTTGTTTGTTACTTGTTAAGATATAAATTTCAATTGACTAACAAGAATATGTGTGTGTGCCTGAACACCTCTAGCCCCCTCCCCTGGTGTTCTGACTTTGTCAATGTTGCTCACAGCACTTGTCTCTGTACCCTCACCAGAAGCCTGAAAAGTCCACATGCAAAAAGAAGGTGATCCCCATTCTATGTGTAATACTTAAGTCCTTTCTTGACAGCTGCGACTGCTGCATGTTGGTGTGGCTTGGAGGCTGAGTCAGTGGGCATGGACGACTGTCTGTAGTACACACACACACACACAAATGATTCATACTTGACTTTGGTCTTGATCCACATTTACATGGAGACTCAATGCATCGTAAATTACTTCCAGGACCTACATTATGATTAGGTCAAATCTTAACTTCAATGGCGCGATTGACAAAATCGTGACGCTGCGGTTCTCGGATTAAACTTTTAAATCTTTACTTCAATGGCGTGATTAAGTCTTCCACAATAGACAAAATCGTGACGCTGTGGTTCTCGGATTAAGCTTTTTCTTTTCGCTATATTTTAATCATGTTCCAAGTGCGTATCATATAATCTTTTTTTGAATCTTAAAAAAAAAATCTTTCTGCTTCTTTCTTAAAAAAAAATTTAATGTTAAAAATTTAAAGAAAAATTGGAGGGTCTGGGGGAACAATTTATTTGATATGTAAATTTTTATGATTATTTTGTGTGGCACGATATGTAGCTTGGAAACGTCTGGAGATGAGTTGCATGATGAGAGAGCTTTGCAGGCATCAGAAACTGCTTACAGTCAACACCCTACTGGTGGAGTGGAATCCGTACTGACATGAATATAGGCTTGTCACAAAACACAGAATGACATGGTAGGCTTGTCACAAAACACACATGGTAGGCTTCTATCAAACCAAGCTTAGATAAGGAGAAAGTTGTCTTTTAGTGGCTTACTTGAATTAATAGTGAGTTAAATGAAAAGTCCATGCTGTAAAGTCTATGAATACAGATGTAAGAAAAAAAAATGGAGAACATGTCTATGCAGATGGATACTGGGATAAGGCTCCACATCAACTCCTATATATATTCATATCTACACAACTTTAAGAATATAATCTTTAGGAATAGATGCACATGGGAAGCATGAGAATCATTTCTCTTTGCAAAGTGACCAGTAATTGAATAATAGGAAAAAAGAATGACAAAATGCTCCATAAGAGTTTACAGCATGAAGAAGGTGTTTTTTTCTTCTTGGTATTAAAGTAGTATGAGTTTCTAAAAGAACCAATAAATGGAGGTGATGAAAGATAATCTTTAAAGTTAAAGGTATGGAAGGACCTTAAAGATAAAGGACTGTGGAAGATATACATGCAACAAGCAAAGTTTACCTGGACGCTTCTTGATTCTTATCAGAACATTTCTAAATTGACGTAATGCTTGGATTGACTACACAGAAATGACATTTACATGTATTATTTTATTTTTGTGAATGATTACACAGGTGTGAAATAGACAGTATGCATGATTTATAGGATTCCTGAGCCACGCCCCACCCAGTATGCATGTTGATGCCATGACAATTTAAATTATTAGAGTCAGTATCCATTAACATCCACAACAGTTCTGTGAGAAGGTTCTATGGAAACCAATAGCAAGTTCATCTTTTATTCTTCATCAACTTTTTTTTATAATGCTCAACAATGGATGTTGACAGGCAGAAATGTCTATTGTAAAAGTGCTCACAGAACACATCATTGTGTTGTAACTCTCCATGTGCGTCCTAGAGAACAAGACATTTTTGTTATGTATTAGGAATATCTGTTAAGAAGGAATGTAAATGTAACAAGGAGAGCAAACTTGCCCCGTGTCTTGTCAAGCGTTAAGCTCATGTATTGTATTGTACAATACAATTAGTATAGGTTTGAAAGGGGAAAGAGGAAGACCCTCAGGACATTCTGACATATAGATCCTAGGTAGTATCTGTTTTAAAATGATGTGGAATGCCATAGAGCAGCAGCTATCAGCTTGCACATCACAAACTTATCCACACCAGTGCTGAATATGTGTGTATGGGAAGGGAATGGCATTGCATGGAATGTCTTCCACTGGACATTATGGGACAGGGTGCTATGGATTTGTCCTTGCCAATTGTATGGCTTGAGTGATGGGAGGGATAATCTCTTGTTGTATTATTAAAGTCAACCGATCACGTATCATGCTGAATGTGTCAAACCATAACGGTATGTTATGTTGTATACTTGCCTTGTACTTGCTTACAGGATATTTGACGTTTTCCAGTCGGTAGTAATCCAATTTTTTTCTTTTTTGTTTGTTTGTTTGTTTGTTAATTGTTGCTTCTATTTATTTTTCAGTCAACAGTTTGGACCTAAGTCAGGCTAGCTGTGTACCTTTTCCAGTTTATAGTCTAGTTGAAGTTCCCCATCCTATACCTCTTAACTTTTATCTATGACTGTGTTGGAAATCTCTGCTCTAGTCCATTTGGTGGTACAGTGCAGTGCACAGATAAAACTAACACATTGTAGGTGGCTAGTAGTGTATATTATGTGGATACATTAGGGTAGCCTAGTTTTTGTACACTTTGATCCTGGAAAAAAATAAACACCAGATCCAACTTTGCCTCTATTGTAGGAACAGGTTGATTCTATTATTTTCCAGACAAGTACAAACAGTCTAGTCCAGTACATGAGTGCTTTGACTTAGCAATGAGAATAAAAAACAAACCAACAACAACAAAGACAAAAGAGCAACAATCCTAAAACAACCAAAGTATTAAAAAACGAAAACAAACAAAAGCTCTTAAAACACATTTGTGTGTGTAAGGAAAGGGGAAGTAAGCCAAGGCTGGGAGAGGTGAACTACTTATTCTGTGCTTGCACTGTCTATCACAACACTTTGTTCATCCTATGGCCTCTAGCTTGAGAAGTAGCCAAGAGTTAGAAGAAATAGGCAAGCCCAACAAGAGTGGAAACACCTCGTTTGGGTGCGACCTCAAAGCTGCAGTATAAACTCCTCCTCTTCTTCTTCTTCTTCTTCTTCTTCTTCTTCTTCTTCTTCTTCTTCTTCTTCTTCTTCTTCTTCTTCTT
>JAUELK010088350.1:0-12331 GCA_031471215.1 Gastropteron pacificum
AAAGCAGTTTTTATGCATTTAAAGGCTGAAAACAAATGTCAGGATTTAATCCACCGAAAGTGAAAAAAATCAAGGGCAGATAACTCTTTTGCCTGTCACGGTCAAACAAAAGGTCTGTAGCTCTTTTTTTTAATTGTCCTTGAAAGAGTATTGAATTCCCTTTAAAATGATACCACATTTGCCTAGTTTTATGGATTTTGAAATTATGGCAAAATCCATGTGAAAAAGGAGATGGCCAGATATGCTCTGTGGAATCCGCCAAAACTTAAAACATTGGTAGGCATTACTTTTGTGGCACATGAGCACTGCCAGTTATAACATTCTAAAAATATGTCGCAGGTTCGAATGTGAGAATTCAGATGATGTCACCTTATCATGCACACAGTGTAATTGTTTACAAATTGTTAGAGCATTTTTACTTATTCTCATTACACAAAGCAGAACGAAAGAGGAACTTTGAAAACCGCATCCATTTTGATGCAGTATTAACGGAGGAGATCTGCTTTGAAGTTAAAACTTTGCCGTTTATATATAAATAGATGATAAAGTAATAGTAACAGATATAGTGTTAGTGTTAGACATATAAAGGCCATAGTGACATCTACTTCTAGGTCTACTATACCCTTGAACTGACCAGCTGCCTCAAGCAGAGCCTCCAGCCTGGCCTGGGTTTGTGGATCAACTGTTTGAATGCCTTGTTCTGCCTCAGCAGCAAGCAGGAATTTGGCCTCCTGCAATCCGTGTTCTGTATCTTCCATTTCAGTTTCGTCTAGTAAAAATGAATCAACCTAAAAGAAAAAGGGAGACAAAAACAAAACATTGAGAATTTGATTTCACAATGATCATGGATACTAATTTTGCCACAGAATTATGTGAACAGGCAAAAAGAACAGTTTCTCTATATAATACAGTACTGAATGAGTAATGATGATAGTGATATTTAATGTGAGAAAGAAAACTAAACAAAGGGAAACACTTTTAATAATCTATGCAATGAGGCTACTTGATCAGAATCCGGTAAAGCACATCACAGTGTCAGTTGAAAATGCTTCATCATCTCAAGCCAACCAATACAAGAATAAAATCTGAGATAATTTTGTACTCCGCTACACAATTGGTATCAGTCATAGTGGCAGAGAAATGGCCCTAAAATTAAAGGTCTCTAGTTTTTACCAAGACACCTATCTACTGAATGTCGTTATCTACCAAAGCAATGGCTACAAAGATAAAGAAAAGCAAATTGCAGTTGCACAAGGCAGTCATCACTATGATAATAAAAGGCGTCTTTCTGTGATGATAGAGCTCAGAATAGCGTATAAAGAGATCATGTCAAAAAGATCACGGCAATGTTGTCCTCATTGCTCCAATACTACATCAAAAACCCACAAATATAACATGTAAAACCAAACAAAAATGAGATAAAAAACATAACAGCTTGACTTTCTTTATCAAATACAACTTCTTTGCAATACAACAACAAAAAAAGGGTTGTAGAGGAGGGGGGAGACTCTATATTACAGTACTCAGTGAGTAATCATGATAGTTGATAGCGAGGCTTAAGGTGAGCTTTAAATGCTTGAAGGAAAACTAAAACAATGGGAAACACTTTGAATATTCTATGCAATGAGGATACTTGATCAGAATCCGGTAAAGCACATCACAGTGTCAGTTGGAAAGGTGTCATCATCTCAAGCACTGCCATTACAAGAATAAACTGAGCTGATTTTTGTCCTTGAGGACTTTATCAAGGGAAATAATCTGTACAATGTGCGCTGAGTTTCAAAGAACACATAATTTTCCTTTGATTTGTTAGGCCTAAAGATAGATCTAGTGATCTCCTTGTGTGTGTTATGTTGTTGGTATCAGTCACAGTGTCAGAAAATGGCCCTTACTCTTTTAACAAGAAAGATTGAAGATATATAATTTTTACAAAGACGCCTATCTACTGAATCTTGCTATATACCAAAGCAATAGTTACAAAGCTTAAGAAAATCAAATTGTAGTTGTGCAAAGCTCTTCACTATGAGAATAAAAGGTATCTTTCTGTGATGATGGAGCTCAGAATAGCGTATAAAGAGATCATGTCAAAAAGATCAAGGCAATTTTGTCCTCATTGCTCCAATTCTTCAAAAATCCACAAATTATAACACGTAAAATGAGATAAAAAAAACACAACAGCTTGACTTTCTTAATCAAATACAACTTCTTTGCCTCTAACTTAAATACAACCAAAAATAGGGCTGTAAGAGGGGGGGGGGGCTCTTTCTATTACAGCAGTACTCAGTGAGTAATCATGATAGTTGATAGCGATGCTTAAGGTGAGCTATGAATGCTTGAAGGAAAACTAAAACAAAGGGAAACACTTTGAATATTCTATGCAATGAGAATGCTTGATCAGAATCCGGTAAAGCACATCACAGTGTCAGTTGGAAAGGTTTCATCATTCCAAGCTCTGCCATTACAAGAATAAACTCTGAGCTGATTTGTGTCCTGAGGACTTTACCAATGGAAATAATCTGTACAATGTTCGCTGAGTTTCAAAGAACACGTTTCTCTTTGAATTGTATGTGTGTGTTTTGGCTAGGCCTAACGATAGATCTAGCGATCTTCTTATTCTTGTGTGTTATTTCTTTCTGCGCTATGTAGTTGCTATCAGTCAGTGTCAGAAAATGTCCCTTACTCAAACATTTTAGATGAAAGATTTTTTGATCTCTAGTTTTTACCAAGACGCCTATCTACTGAATCTAGTTATCTACCAAAGCAATGGTTACAAAGCTTAAGAAAAGCAAATTGTAGTTGTGCAAGGCAGACTTCACTATGAGAATAAAAGGTATCTATCTGTGATGATAGAGCTCAGAATAGCGTATAAAGAGATCATGTCAAAAAGATCAAGGCAATTTTGACCTCATTGCTCCCCAATGCATCAAAAATCCTTAAATTATAACACGTAAAACAAGATAAAAAAAACACAACAGCTTGACTTTCTTTATCAAATAGAACTTCTTTGCCTCTAACTTTAATACAAACAAAAAAAGGGTTGTAGGGGAAGGGGGGTTTACTCTCTATACAGTAGTACTTAGTGAGTAATCATGATAGTTGATAGCGATGCTTAAGGTGAGCTTTGAATGCTTGAAGTAGGAAAACTAAAACAAAGGGAGACACTTTGAATATTCTATGCAATGAGAATACTTGATCAGAATCCGGTAAAGCACATCACAGTGTCAGTTGGAAAGGTGTCATCATCTCAAGCACTGACATTACAAGAATAAACTCTGAGCTGATTTTTGTCCTTGGGGACTTTACCAAGGGAAATAATCTGTACAAATGTACGCGGAGTTTCAAAGAACACATTGTTTCTTTTTGAATTGTATTTATTATATGTGTGTGTGTGTGTGTGTTTGTGAGTGTTTTGGCTAGGCCTAACAATAGATCTAACGATCATCTTATTCTTGTGTGTTATTTCTTTCTCTGCTATGTAGTTGGTATCAGTCAGTGTCAGAAAATGTCCATTACTCAAACATTTTAGATGAAAGATTAAAGATCTCTAGCTTTTACCAAGACGCCTATCTACTGAATCTCGTTATGTACCAAAGCAATGGTTACGAAGCTAAAGAATAGCAAATTGCAGTTGTGCAAGGCAGTCTTCACTATGAGAATAAAAGTTATCTTTCTGTGGTGATAGAGCTCAGAATAGCGTATAAGAGATCATGTCAAAAAGATCAAGGCAATTTTGTCCTCATTGCTCCAATGCATCAAAATTCCATAAATTATACCATGTAAAACAAGATAAAAAAAACACAACAGTTTGACTTTCTTTATCAAATACAACTTCTTTGCCTCTAACTTTAATACAAACAAAAAAAGGGTTGTAGAGGAAGGAGAGGGCGGGGGTTTACTCTCTATACAGTAGTACTCAGTGAGTAATCATGATAGTTGATAGCGATGCTTAAGGTGAGCTTTGAATGCTTGAAGTAGGAAAACTAAAACAAAGGGAGACACTTTGAATATTCTATGCAATGAGAATACTTGATCAGAATCCGGTAAAGCACATCACAGTGTCAGTTGGAAAGGTGTCATCATCTCAAGCACTGACATTACAAGAATAAACTCTGAGCTGATTTTTGTCCTTGGGGACTTTACCAAGGGAAATAATCTGTACAAATGTACGCGGAGTTTCAAAGAACACATTGTTTCTTTTTGAATTGTATTTATTATATGTGTGTGTGTGTGTGTGTTTGTGAGTGTTTTGGCTAGGCCTAACAATAGATCTAACGATCATCTTATTCTTGTGTGTTATTTCTTTCTCTGCTATGTAGTTGGTATCAGTCAGTGTCAGAAAATGTCCATTACTCAAACATTTTAGATGAAAGATTAAAGATCTCTAGCTTTTACCAAGACGCCTATCTACTGAATCTCGTTATGTACCAAAGCAATGGTTACGAAGCTAAAGAATAGCAAATTGCAGTTGTGCAAGGCAGTCTTCACTATGAGAATAAAAGTTATCTTTCTGTGGTGATAGAGCTCAGAATAGCGTATAAGAGATCATGTCAAAAAGATCAAGGCAATTTTGTCCTCATTGCTCCAATGCATCAAAATTCCATAAATTATACCATGTAAAACAAGATAAAAAAAACACAACAGTTTGACTTTCTTTATCAAATACAACTTCTTTGCCTCTAACTTTAATACAAACAAAAAAAGGGTTGTAGAGGAAGGAGAGGGCGGGGGTTTACTCTCTATACAGTAGTACTCAGTGAGTGATCATGATAGTTGATAGCGATGCTTAAGGTGAGCTTTGAATGCTTGAAAGAAAACTAAAACAAAGGGAGACACTTTGAATAATCTATGCAATGAGGCTACTTGATCAGAATCCGGTAAAGCACATCACAGTGTCAGTTGGAAAGGTGTCATCATCTCAAGCACTACCATTACAAGAATAAACTCTAAGCTGATTTTTGTCCTTGAGGACTTTATCAAGGGAAATAATCTGTACAATGTACGCTGAGTTTCAAAGAACACGTTGTTTTCCTTTGAATTGTATGTGTGTGTTTTGGCTAGGCCTAATGATAGATCTAGCGATCTTCTTGTGTGTCATTTCGTTCTCCGCTACGTAGTTGGTACTATGAGAATAAAAGGTATCTTTCTGTAATGATAGAGCTCAGAATAGCGTATAAAGAGATCATGTCAAAAAGATCAAGGCAATTTTGTCCTCATTGCTCCAATGCATCAAAAATCCACAAATTATAATATAATTTATTATTTTAAAAAACACAAAAAAGAGAGAAAAACATAGCAGCTTGACTTTCATGTCCTTTAACATACAACCGAAAACAAACGATGTATGTAGAGGAGGAGGAGGAGAGGAATTGTATGTGTGTGTTTTCGCTAGGCCTAACGATAGATCTAGCGATCTTCTTGTGTTATTTCGTTGTCCGCTACGTAGTTGGTATCAGTCATATCAAAGTGTCAGAAAATGGCCCTTACTCTTAACAAGAAAGATTGAAGATCTAAAATGTTTGCCAAGGCGCCTATCTACTGAATGTCGTTATATAATATATAACAAAGCAATGGTTGCAAAGCTAAAGAAAAGTAATTTGCAGTTGTGCAAGGTGTCTTCACTCTATGAGAATAAAAGGTATCTTTCTGTGATGACAGAGCTCAGAATAGCGTATAAAGAGATCATGTCGAAAAGATCAAGGCAATTTTGTCCTCATTGCTCAAATGCATCAAAAATTATAACATGTAGAGTGAAACAAAAATGAGAAAAAAACATAGCTTGACTTTCCTTATCATACAACTTCTTTGCATTTAACTTTAATACAACCAAAACAAGGGTTGTAGCGGAGAGGGGGGGGGGGAGAGACTTTATATTACAGTTCTCAGTGAGTAATCATGATAGTTGATAGCGATGCTTAAGGTGAGCTTTGAATGCTTGAAAGAAAACTAAAACAATCGGAAACACTGAGTATTCAATGCAATGAGGCTGCTTGATCAGAATCCGGTAAAGCACATCACAGTGTCAGTTGAAAATGCTTCATCATCTCAAGCAAAACAATAATAAAATCTGAGTTTATTTTTGTCTGTACGACCATCACGGGAAATGATCTTTACAATGTACGCTGAGTTTCAAAGAACACATTGTTTTCCTTTGAATTGTAGGTGTGTGTTTTGGATAGATCTAGCAATCTTCTTGTGTGTGCTATATTGTTGGTATCAGTCATAGTATCAGAGAAATGGCCCCTACTCTCTTAACAAGAAAGATTGAAGATCTCTAGTTTTTACCAAGACGCCTATCTACGGAATCTCGTTATCAACATTATCTACCAAAGCAATGGTTACGAAGCTTAAGAAAAGCAAATAGCAGTTGTGCAAGCTGCAAGGCTCTTCACTATGAGAATAAAAGGTATCTTTCTGTGATGATAGAGCTCAGAATAGCGTATAAAGAGATCAGGTCAAAAAAATCAAGGCAATGTTGTCCTCATTGCTCCAATGCATCACAAATCCACAAATTATAATATAATTTGTTATTTTAAAAACACACAAAAAAGAGAGAAAAACATAGCAGCTTGACTTTCATGACCATTAATATACAGCCGAAAACAAAGGATGTAGGTAGGAGGAGGAGGGCACCCACCCCCCCCCCCCCAACAATTCATGTTTTAAGTAAGTCAATTTCTAGTGAAAATGTCAAATCTGCCATACTTTATGGGTCGTAAAATGAGGATAAAGAATTAATTTACTTTGTACACTATGCAAGTGATTTGCATTTACACTTTATTTGTCATATTGATCACATATAATTCATATATGTACACAAGTATTTACTATTTAAGTAATTTACAATTTGTTATGTTGACAAAATTCATCCATTTGTGATGATAATGGAGCTCAGAATAGCGTATAAAGAGATCATATCAATTAGATCAAGGCAAATTTGTCCTCATTGCTGAAAAATCATCACAAATTGACAAATCATAATCCTTTTAAAATTAAAAAACCCACAAGACTTTCTTGACAGCAACTTCTTTGCATTACGTAACGAAAAAAAAATGTCCACTGGAACATCTTTTAGTTTTTAAATCAAGTTCTTGTGACAATTATGATATAAGATTTATAACTCATTATTTACAAATGGTTATTTTTATGGATAAACGTTTCATTTCATTCTTCCTTCTTATCCTCTCTTACTCTTAGGTTATTTTTCATGAAAAGAATTAAAAAAGAAAACCTGTCCTGCTTCAACTTCATTGGGAACTGTTATTATTTTCAAACAAACTCTAGCAATTTTGAATCCAACTTGCCCCTTTAAATATCTAGAGAGCGAAGAGCTGCCAATACTAGGGCCGATGAAAGCAACATGTTGTAATACAACCACTGACCAAAATATCAACAATAGAAAAATGTTAAAATAAAAATAAGTATTTACAAACAGTTTTGTCCTTATACTTATATTCAGACATCTGAAACAAGTATTCTTTATTTGTTATTGGAGCTCAGAATAGCGTATAAAAGGATCATTTCTTTTAGATCAAGGCAATTTTGTCCTCATTGCTCCAATACAACTACACTTTTTAGATTAAACTTTTGAATGCATTGTTTTTCTTGAAAATTACTATATAATTTTAAAGTGTTATGTTTTGTATCATTCATAACAATTACCAGCCATTATAATAATAATGTCAACCAATCCCCATTTTTCCAAATTTTAGAATTGCATAATTATGAAGCTTGCTATATTTACTTTATGCCCAGTCAAGTTCAGAATAAATGACAGAAACTGTGTTTCACACCTTTCCGTCCTTTTATCAACAATTCTTATAAATAAAAGTATGGATATTTTTTTCTCTCCCCCATTCATACTGCTTTCCTGAGCACTGACTGAGAGGTTCGGTATATGGTCAAGCGTGCCATGGTTCTAAAAAAAGTGTCAGACAATTCAACTTGGTTGTGTTGTGGGCAGGAAGAGCTAACTGAATATAGATAGATAATGCATCCCAAACACTGAGCTGTCATACAAAGGCAAAAAGCTGTAGTAAATTCATAGAAAACGCACACAAACTAACAGCAGAACAGAATGTATTCTTCATGTAGTGGAGCTCAGAATAGCGTATTATAAGAGATCACTTCATATCTGTAAATAAGATCAAGTAAACTTTATCCTCATTGCTCCAAATTCTGATCCCATTGGCAGTCATATTTCTTCAAGTTGCATTTAAAGCAAGTCTTTGAATAGATCTGCAAGACAACATACAAAACAACCTAGAAGTAGAAGTAGAGAAGCCATTCTTTGGTAGAAGAAGACATTATTTATTAAGGAGCCATTTATTAAATTAAGGTGTAGACTATACTATAATAGTAGTACAGTTCACAAAGTAGGCCTACTGCAGTCAACAGAAGTACTTCTTAGTCCCCTCTTGACTGAGTTGACTGTAAACCAAGTTGATAGACTTTGGTGGTAGACTCTTCATCTACTTGGAAACTAGTCTAGAGTCAAGACCTAGCCTAAACTCTGGATAGATCGCATCATTAAGTCAATTGAGTGTTAAGCTGCTCTATTTTTCTTTAAGTTTGAGAATCAACTAAAGAGTAAGAAGAGTTCTGTAAGATTAAGATGAGGTTACTGGAACTGGAATCTATCTGATCTAGTCTTAAAAGTTAGACTGAAACTTAAGTCTAGACGTCTAGATCTATCTATCTTAATAGTCTAGTCTAAGTCTGACTTGAGACTGAAGTCTTGATAGAAAGAAGCTAAAGAAAAGCGGAGTGTTCTCGGGCAATTTGATGAAATGAATCTAAGTGGTCCATGACTAGATTGTAGATCTAGACACTCTATGACATGACCATTCTCCTCGTCCTCATCCATTTTTGTTCTTTGTCGTCAGTGTCAGTAAGTCAAGATAACTTGCATCTTCATTCATTAAACCCAAAGATGTGAGGAATAGGAAAAGGCCTAGCGCATAATAATTTGCATGATGGTTAAAGATATTGCATTGAACATAGATCTAGAAGATCTAGATTTAGATCTTGAGACCAGTCTGTGGGTGGCGAGTGAGTTTGGCAAGACAAAAAAAAGTGGAGGCCAATGAAAATGTGAGAATGGTGAGAATAATAATGATATATGGCCAGGCCATGAGCTCTTCTCAAGCTTTACTTTAGACCTTTGCTTTGTTCTTACATGAAACGTTTGCTACCAAAGACCAACTCTGCAACATCCAATAGCTAAGGAGCAATTGGCATGTCTAAATGAACAAAGACTCACCTCAGAAGCTTCGTCTTCATCACACATTGACATATCATCAGGTCCAAAAGTTGAGTGCTGCTCGATCACTGGGTTCCCTGATGAAGTTGACGGAGATCCAGTGACTGATTCATCATTAGCTTGTCCAATTTCGATAGTTCTCAATTCCTTGTTTGGCTTCACATTAATATTTTGCATCATTATGAAATAGTCCGTTTAATGTTGTGACGCAGTGACAGAAACCTCATTCACACACGGAGAAATTGGTTTTCATTTTCGATCCATCAATTCGCCACCTTGACCGCCATTACAAAAATACATTATGGACTTGACGAAATGCCCGGATGAAGCTGTCTGCGCAGGCTGCTGAACATCCATGCGTTGGCCACATTGCTTTGTTGTCGTTATAAATTCTCGCATTATACTAGGCTATAATTTACGATAAATTATTATTTTCATGTTTTCCTGCACTGAGGCCTTTAGGCTAATTATCGGTCCATTGGCGTACGTACAAGTTTCAATCCAACCGATCTTCCCATTCGTTCTTACACTAAAACAAGTAGGCCCTACGAGGTAGGCTTGCACAATAATGGTATAGGCCTACCGTATAGGAGACTGGGGATTTGTGTAAGGCCTTTATTATTATCATGTTCAAGTACCATGGGCCAACATGAGAAAGAAACAGAATCAGTAAATGATGTGCTGTGTACATGTACACACACAAAACGTTTTCTTTGTGTACTGACACTGTACTACTCTCATCCGTGTCTCTGATGAATTAGTAGGGCCTACTATAGAATCTATTGAGACCTTGATACAATTGTTGAGGAACACTCTGAGTAATGAATCCAGTCATGAGGGATTTAAATTAATGAAAGTCGTCCACTAGGCCCATTGTTCGAATGGAACAGACAATTAGTGTAAAGACCCATAGGCCGACCCCCCTTGACCGGCCCCACATAGCCGAGTGTAAACACCGTCCCCCCCCCCCCCCTCCCCCTCCCCTCCCCCACACAGCGTTACTTCCCACGCCAATCTTTTTCACCGCACCCGGCCACTGTCCAACAGTTTGGGGGATCAGATGCCTTTGTCTTGCATGTCACGACAGCGCAGGCGACGGAGTGCTACCACTGATTGACGCCGCTTGGGGCCATAAGCTACCAGTCTCGTGACGTAATGTCACACCTTTGGTGTTGTCCAACCACCTGGAGGCTGAAAAAGAAGAGCGATGATGGGGTTCTCTTAGAAGTTGACTTGATTTGAACTTGCGTTGAACAATGAAACGGCTTTGGATTGACACTGCGTTGCGGTAACAACAGACATACTATAACATTATGTAGTATGAACGCTGTACTGTCTTGATTATGGGCTTATGTGTGTTCGTGTGTGTGTGCGCGCGCGCGCGTGTGTGTTGTGTGTCAAATATTATTCTCGGGCATTGTTTCTGGACTAATATCACTGTACAGTATCACGGTACATGTAAGCTTATTGGCATTATATTGCATGTGTAGAGGTAGGCTATTCATTTCCAATTCACACCGCATCCCCTCACCGGCCGGTTAGCTTAGTGCGTTTTGCAGCATAGAATCACCCTGACAGACCTGACCCACTCCGGTGCCGATTCAACCACAGACCCCAGATCTTCATACAGACGGGTCAGTTGGTTATTTGAGCGCGTCCCATGTTTACAAACAGCCCATAGCGGTAGGCCTAGATTGTTTGACTAAAACTCACACGTGTTTGTCTGTATCCCACTGTAAAAAAAAAACATTATGTTGTGTGTTGTGGACGCGCTGGAGGAGGCAGCGCTTTTCGTTTTGTTTTTGTTTTTTTACAAAGAGAAATAGACGAGTGTCCTGTCTCATCTTCTCTGATTCAAGCACTTGGGGTGTACAATGTATTCCACTGTCGTCTGACATTTTGGGTGAGTTCAACCTGTCACTGGGACAGACACACAAGAGATGCGGCCACTGCTCCAATATCACAGCCAATATCATGAAATGAGTCATCAATCCCATCGATTCTGGAGCAGATCGAGGCGCTCATACTGATGGCGTCATATTATGGGAAATGAGGCGCCCAGGGGACACTGTACCGACTAGAGAAGATTTACCGGCGAAGTCTATTGTTGTTGTTGTTGTTGCGATCAGGAGCAAGGTTTGAGCTATTCGCTCTCTAAGTGGTTTAATAGACCCACCTGGGACTGGAGGACCTTCAAATTGGCCCCTAGTGCATGCAATTGTGCATTGCAGTCACACGACCTCCCCGGACCAGATAACTGCTACGTACAATGCTGTCTTTGAGTTGATACTGCCAATATTGATACAACATTGAGACATTAGTGGTTACAGTCATGATTTAGGACTGAACCAGATGTTTCAAATTCTAAATACCCCCCTCCCCCTAGGTGTGATCGCACCCCCGACCCGGGCGCTGCCCCCCTCCCCCCTTCCCCCTCTCGGCGGCTCTGATCAGAAGAGGTCAAATCAGGTACGTATTTTCGGATGTACCACGGACGAGCTACCAAATCGCCCAAGGCGCTGCCTTCGCCGTCAACACGGATAAGTTACCGTCTTAGTATAGCCAAACGTAAAATAAATAGCCAAATGTTGATGCACACCACGGATAAGCTACCGTCTAAGTACAGCCAAACGTAAAGATATAGCCAAATGTTGATGCACTTGTTCACACTTCAGAATTTTCAGGAAGATCAAAAGCTGACAGTGATTTTCTTTGTCATGAATCTAGACATTCGACATTTCCCTCTGCATTGTAAGATTGGGGCTATTCCTCTAGAGTAGGCTACACATTACGTAATGTTGTTTTAAACAAATTAATGGTTTGAAAATATAGTCGCGGGGCCGCACAGAAAATGAATTGAAAATACATTGACAAACTAAAAAAAAATAAAAAGCTGACTGATGGACGCATAGAGAAATGAATGTACGAATTATTGCATAGCAGTAGATGTTATTGTTACAACTCTTTTTCCCACATCCGTCGGCTTCTCTCTCTCTCTATCTATCTATCTATCCATCCATCCATCCATCCATCCATCCATCCATCCATCCATCTATCTATCTATCTATCTAT
>JAUELK010088461.1:0-12330 GCA_031471215.1 Gastropteron pacificum
GCGATAAGGGGCCGGGGGTGGGGGCAGGGGCGGGGGGTACTCTGCTATTCGTAGAATGGGCTAACCACTAGTAATAACAATAATAACAACAACAATAACAACAACAATAGTAACATCAACAATAATCACAATAAATAAATCAATAATATTAGCAACCGTTTGTGCATAGCAAATTGTGCATAACATTTTATACCGCATATTATTATTTTCCTGTTGTGCTGAAATGTGAGTGTGTTAGACCAATGATCTCTCTCAAGGAACATTTTACTTTCAACGCGAGAGACCCTAATAAATCAATCAACACACCCGGAAACAAACCCGTCTTTTAAGATGTCTCAACACATTAAGAAATTGAGGTTTCAATTCGTTCTCTCTTTGAAATACTGTGGGGGTTTTTATGTTGAAATGCATGCTGATTATAATGTTATCATTAATTTCCCAGCCCACAAACTATTTTAAAATATAATGTGAAAATTAGCAACACCATAAATGTCAATACTGTTGGAAGGGTTTTCAATATCAGAATAATCTTCAATATTAGAACAACCTTCAATAATATAGTTTTCAATATAACAATTTGAAAAGAAAATGCAATATTGGAATAGTCGTCATTACTGAAAACACATGTTTCAAACATTTCTAATTCTTCAATATTTGAATAATCTTCGACATCGGATTCGCTGTTTGGGTGATGCTTTATAAAGGAATGTTACTCAATATTGGAAAGAACAAATCCTCAATGTTGTGGGTAAAAATCGAAACCGACATTTTATATTTGAATGATGTTCGACAATGGAACAATATTCCATATTAGAATGGAATTCAATATTGGTATGAATATCGAGATTGGAAAACACATTTGAATTTGGAATGATCTTCACCAGTTGAAAAACATTTTTACATCAGAATGATTTTTAAAAGTGGAATTAGTTGCATATTTAGCAGAAGTATAAACATTGAAACAATTGCATTATTTTATTGATATTGAATATTGGAATGAAATTCAAGATTGGAAAAGAAAACCAATCCAATATTGTAAACATTTGCAGTATTTGAATAATATTCAACATAGGAACAATATTCGATAATGGTATTTGTTTGAGTATTGTGGACAAAGAAAACCTAGAAGCAATGCTATTGTTCTATTTATATTCAGTATTGGTTGAAATTCAAGATTGTAAAAAAGAACACATGGAATATTGGAAACATCTTCATTGTTTGAATAATATTCAACATTGGAACGAGATTCAATAATGGTATCTACTTTATTATGGGTGAGGGGGGGGGGGGGGGGGGGGGGAGGCATAGAAACTCTTTTGTTGTTCGATTGATATTCAATATTGGAAAACAATTCAGTATTGGGGTGAAGTTGAATATTGACAAATTTAATTTGTCTTTTCCTAATAGTTTTTTTTCAAGCTATAACAAGGTTATAAGCGGCGAAAAAGCAGTTTGGCCTTTGGTTCAATACCATGATGTTTTTGTTCTGTCTTGTTTTATACCTGAATCAATATCTCTAATTGAACTGTAAAAGAACTTATCGAGAAAATGATTATGTTTCGCTTTTTGCAGTTTAAAATGATTATGTTTCGCTATTTGCGGTTTGAAATGATTATGTTTCGCTTTTTTTCGGTTTAAAAATCACATTGTGTACTACAGTAGAGGCTAAGTGTCTGGCCACAGTTTGAATATTCATTCTTTATTTCCATCTCTTTATATTTCATGTCCTTGCTGGGGTTTTTTTTTTTATTGTCGTTATTGTTGTTCTGCATAGATATGGCCACACCCACAAAAACTTAAACATCGTTTGTTTTTGCTTTTCTTTTAATTTGTCTTGCTTGCAAAATGTTCTGTCGGTGTAAATCATTCTAGACGCATCTGTGTATACGATCCATCAGTTCCAAAATGATGTTTGTAAAATACGGTATGCTATATATTTCCAAATGTCCCTGTTAAAGGATTCTTAAATGTCATCCCAAAATTATCTTCTTATATAGAGGATCAACACTTTACTTTCTTTTCTTTTTTTGGCCGAAACGAATCATCGACGTTTTCATGAAAATACATTATGTTGTTAAAATAGTATATTGTTCAAAAATCAATATTGTAGAGGGGTGTGTGTGTGGGGGGGGGGTGGGAGGGGGGGGCAAAATAAAAATAAAGTGCTTTACGCCGGTCTTGACAACGCGACAAAACTGTCCCGGAATCTTTCGTGAATAGGAAAGAAACAAAGTGAAAGACAATTTGTATGACATGCACATTCAAAAATTTCTTTCGGTATTTTCATAACATTATGTTATGTATCTCGGGATCCATCACACCAAAGGGAGCTTGTGTACGAATCATGTGTAATGATTAACAAACAAAAACAACACCTGGATTTTTTTTTAAACAATGAAGTAAATAAGAAACAATCAATGAAATCAATATACAAAAACAACATAATATAAAAGTATAGTACATGAAACTATCCAGAGACTGGGGCTATTGGCTACGCTAGAGATATTAGTATTATCTTAAAGCGACGAACAAAACCAATCAACCACGGCATAATGTATTCCCTTCATTTTACGCACTGTCAGACCTATACACAAATCACGGCAAGGTGGTAATTGAAATACATTGGCTGACATAAACCCACTCTCTGAATAGTGTGAGGTAGCATTTTTGCAGATAAAGTGAACCACTCTAAATCCTCACGCAGACCCCTTATATATTATTATAATAGTGACAGAATAATCAGCTCGATCATTGTGGTCGCTTACAAGGAATAGGAAGAGAGGAATACTGATAGTTTTATTCTTATAACAATTCGTAGGTGAAGTATTTGACAGTGCAATCGTAGTTTGTATTGGAGGCTTGAGTCATTTGGGGGCGTGGATGTGTGTGTGTGTGTGTGTGTGTGTGTGTGTGTTTGTGTGTGAGTGTGAGTGTGTGTGTGTGTGTGTGTGTTTATGTGTGTGTGTGTGTGTTTATGTGTGTGTGTGTGTGTATGTGTGTGTGTGTGTGCGTGCGTGCGTGTGTGTGTGTGTGTGTGTGTGTGTGTGTGTGTTAGTACTTGTGTGGGTTTTGTTGTTGTCATTTAGAGGGGATGGGGGTCATAAAATGACTCCATACTACGACAACATGTCGAAGAAGGCCTCAATTTTGAAACAGTCCGAGCCTGTCTGGTGGTACCAATTGTATTAATGTAGAAATTTATGTTAAAGAAAGGCAGTTATATACCTACCTACTTCTCATTGATATTGGTTTAGAGACTGTGTTCGTTAAACACAACATCATTTACTTTACTTTCACAATTCTCAGGCGCTTTCAAATCCACGCAATGTAGATAACGAAGCTGCCAAGATTGCCATAAGTTCATGCATACCTTGTTATGATAATACTAATGTAAGTGAACACGAATAGCTCCACATGGCTGTGTACGATTGAGACATAAACATGTCCTCTAACAACAACAACAACAACAACAATAACAATAACCTCGACAACAGCAACAACAACAGAAAGCACAACAAAGAAATATGTTCCAATAACAAAACCAAATAAAAACATGCCATAGTATAATTCTCACTTGTATTTCTCCCCCTCCCCAGATCTGAGTTCCCTGGCTGCCCACCACCCCAGCAGCACCAACAGCCCCAACAACAGCCACGACAACCACAGTGACGCTGGAGCACAACTAGACAGCACCACCAACCACACCACCACACCACACAACAGCAACCGAAGCACCGGAAGTCCTGTCAAGAACTGCTTCGACGACGACGAGGACGACAACGACGACGATGACGACGACGACGATGACTGCAAGAGCGACTCTGGTAAAAAGTCTGGAAAAGATGGAGATTCTCAAAGTGACGGTAACGGCAGTGATCCACCAAAAAAGCGGAAACGCCGGGTTCTCTTCTCGAAAGCGCAAACTTACGAACTTGAGCGCCGGTTCCGTCAACAACGTTACCTCTCAGCACCTGAACGTGAGCACCTAGCCAGCATCATCCGACTCACACCAGTACAGGTGAAGATCTGGTTCCAAAACCACCGCTACAAGCTGAAGCGTTCTCGGCAAGAGAAAGGCCTCGGGGATCTGAACCCACTGCCTTCCCCACGCCGTGTGGCCGTCCCTGTGTTAGTGAAAGACGGCATCCCCTGCCAGCGCCCCAGCATGAACTCTAGTCTGAAGACACCCGATCACCACATGCACCCCCACAGCCATGCCCACCACCACCAGCACCACCTGTCCATGCAGTCTGCAGGCATGCCGGGGGCAATGGCCAACATGCCCAGTATGAACAGTGCCATGGGCTCCATGAATGGCTACGGGATGTCTTCAGGAGCTGCTCAGGCTATGTCCTCCTCCCTGGCCAACTCCATGACGTCCTCCATGCAGATGGGCGGCATGAGCTGTAACTACAACAGTTCTATGAGTCCGCTAAACGTACCCAACGTCAACACAATGAACGTCTTACCTAGTTACACCCATCCACTCATGCAGCATCAAACGAGGTGGTGGTGAGGATGTATCAGACTTTTCAGATTCTAATACTAGACTAAGATGCTCATGTCATAGACGTTGGCTCTATAGGCCTGATCTCGAGGTGAGCATGACTTCAGTACAGATGGAGCTCTGGCAAAGATTTTCCAAGCTTAAACATCACTCTACAAGCATACTGTTTTAATCTGAGACCACGTCAATTGATGCTTTAGACACTGCCAGAAGGTGTATACTTCTATATTATGCAGAACATGAATTGTACCCTCTGGATGTGAACCTTGTAGTTGACCAGAAGCCTGGTAGCTTTGACCATAGATTGATCTACATGATTGTTGTCGATCGCAAATGGACATGGAGAGATATCTTGCAGGGGAATCAGACACACACTCTCGTTTATAATTTCTGCGCAGGCAAATTTTACGCGCATTGTGAAACAATGTCTGTGTTATACAATAGTTCACTGTATTTCTTTCCCATTATTCGTGAAAGAATCGTGCCCTCATGCGACCAAACTGTTTGGACCATGAGCCCTGTCTTAATCCGAACATAATTATCATGGTATGCAATGTCACACTAAATGGTCCCCTAGCACAACAAGCCAACTTGCTAGCGGCCCTTTGCTCCACCAGGACTCCATGGACATAAGTCAAGTCACAAGCCAGCTTGAACTACAAACTACAAAGTTCCTGCAAAACTCATTTTTCTTGTTTGAATTGAACTCAACTTTGAATTTGTTCAGTGCAAGAAATGGCTTCATGGCGGCCGTGTGTGGAGTTTTATATAGAAGCTTCGATTTTGTATACAGAATATTCTCTTTTATTATTGATGTTGATTTCTTTAATATTTTCTCTTCTTTCTCTAACATTTCTCTATAATATGCATTCATGCATCGATGTTTTAAATGGACAAGAACACTGGAAGAATGAGCTAATAAAGTGATGTTTCAAAGATTCTACGACAGATCTTTTCAGTTCATGCATGCATGTTTCCATTTTGTCTTCTACTGATTCAACAGTACAAATCAGTGTTTAATCCCACACATTTCACAGACAGACAACACAATGGGACAAAATACATCGTTATTGCAACGTTGAAAAGGACTATTTTTACATCATTCGGCAGTTTTAGTATTGACTCACTGAAGAAAAGTGTAGGCTTACGTGACATCCTGTCCGATTCCTCTCAAAGTGATTTTCACTTATTCTTTTCAGATTATTGAGTAACATCAGTCCAAAACAAATAATATGAACTCAAGCAGTACACATCATTACAGAAACAAACGATGGGCATTTTGTCAAATGTGCGACCAGCTTCCACAAATCAAATCCTGGGGATCCAAAGTGTATCAACTTGGCACCCATCATCTTGCTGTTGATCCTACTCATAGAAAACAAAAGAGATTTTGTGCATTTCCATCAAATTTGCGCTGCATCCAAATAGGCTACGAATGAAAAGAAAAGGTCGATTAAAAATGAACAGATTTTTATCATGAAGAAAAAATTGATTTGTCATTTCCATCAGGAGCTAAATAATGTTAAAACAGGTTGCTATTGAGCGCTGAATGAAACAATTCTGTTTCATAACAATTTGCAAATTACGTTCCATGGAAAAGGTATCACATTTTCACCTGATAAATACGTTATTGTAGGACACTGAAACGAGAGAGTTTATATTATAAAAAGTAAAGAGAAGGGGGATAGGCGCTGCTCTTGTGGCGACTGCGCGTGTTGGTTTCAGCGTAAAACGGAACCGATAACACAAAAGCAAATTTCCCCGAAATGTGACGGAGAGAATTACATAATGCAAATGAGGCAGACAAGGAAAGGCGAAATTCATTTATTTGACACAATGAATGATGAGTCAGGCATTAATGATTTAGAGGTCAGTAACAAACAAAAATTATAATGTTCACAAACATTATTGTGAGAGGAAATTGATTCTTTTCATTTCATAATCAGTTTTTGTAAATTTAGATTCGGTTCATTTTGTTTTCTTTTCGCTTTCCCTGCTTCATTTTTTGTTACCTCTTATTATGCTTCTAACCAAATCAAAATGTACATCGATTTACTTGTAAAATATCGGCAACACAAATTCATTATATTGGACAACCTAGACATATTGAAGGAGTGTCCAACGAACTTATGTTTCTATCCGACACGGCAAGTATCTAATTATGATTGGCTGTGAAACAAAACAAAAAATGTTGCGTGCTCAGAATTAGTGTTCGCCCATCTGAGTGGGGGGCTATTCGTCTCTAGAAGTGAGATACAAAATGCAACGTACAGGGAGCCTTGAAACGATAAAAACTAGAAATACACATCAATTTCCATCCCTAGTCACAGTGTTAAACCAGGGGGGTTGAAGAAAAAAAATCATACTGTCGAAATATCAAAATCCCCCCCCCCCCCCCCTCCCTTATTCTTTCTGTTCTTTCTCTCACTTCTTTCTTTTTTTCTCTCCTTTTTTTTTCATCCCACAAAAATGAAAAGCCACAAGAACAACAGCAACAACAACAAAAACTACACTTCTTTGTAACAGGAAAAATTCTGTAGTCGTTTTTTTATTTTCACAAAAGTCCGGAAAGTGCCAAATAAATCAGAGAGAACCGCAATAATCCGCAGTGTGCACGGTTTCTAGCGCTGTGTCGTGCAGACGTCGTATCACATGTCCGTGAGCATTAATCAGTGACCCAGTGACATGTGACCACCTGTGAGTCAACATCACGTGACATGAGGGGGGGGGGGGGGTCAGAGATAGCGGCCTGGCACACATTTGTTGGATGGAACCTTTTACCTGAGGTCTCGGATATTATACAGGCCGCCGTTAGTCTGGACAGGTAATAGCAGAGACGATGAGACTGGACACTGGCCCCTTTCTCCTTGTTAAAAAAAAAAAAGCGTAGCATCCTAGGTGCGTCCCCAAAACACAACAGAAAGGCTTTTAACACTGAGGTACATACCAAAACGTGTGAGCATTTCTCATGCTTTCCTATCATACTTTGCATCGTTATATTATGATCTTTCTACACACCGGAAGGCGTGAAAATAGCCAATTATCAATCTGTACATATGGTCTATGTTAAGACCTCAAAATATCACCTACACACCGGGTTCTAGATCTACATATTATTCATTGCATTGAAAATACAGTATAGTTAGTAGGCCTGTAGAATCTGTATCTTAAACATCAGAAATCTTTAAGATATACATTTACATTGTTCCCTAAATGGCTACTATTATTGGGACCGTAAATTCTGAGGATCATAGACGTTTACTTCTTTATCGGGTACTATACTGTAGGCTAGAATTAAAACCAAAGATTCTATGCACTATGAGTAAGATGGATACTTCATTCTTAATTTAGCATCTGCACCTACTAAACGTATACAAACCAGGATTAGTACACTGGTCTATGAAATACACTATTACAGGGCACATAGTCAACTGTCCTTTAATCATTAGCTTTTAGGAATATAAGAAATGCAACTTCTAACTTCTATACAGTATTATATGAATTGGAGCCAGTCTGTAAACACTACATTCTTATTAAAATATTATTGAAAATGTTGATATAGTAAGAAAGCCAGAACGATTATAATAGTCTCTAAATAGCACTTTTACCTGCATCATAAAGTCTTTAAGGCGTTGGGATTAGCTTCATACTATAGATAAAGATAAAGATAGCATTTCTATAGCGCTTTTCCTACGGAGATCTCAAAGCGCTTTACATCTATTACATCTATAATCTGGTATTAAGAGTACGATGACTATATTTTCTATACAGTAAAAGACGCGTGGTCTTAAATACCAGTTCCTGTGAGACAAGAACCTCTAAAAACAAACTAAAAACGCAGACAAAAACATTAAAAAAAAAACACTTTAAGACTAGTTTTAGTTTCTCTTTGCAGTGCTTTCTTAGGAGGAAGAATGGATTGTGGTATGTGTCTAAATAAATCTATAATAAGTGAAACATTGCAGAAAAAAGACCTGTCTCAATGGAATACATTCTCAAACTGTGTGTGTGTGTGTGTGTGTGTGTGTGTGTGTGTATGTGTGTGTGTGTGTGTGTGTGTGTATGTGTGTGTGTGTGTGTGTGTGTGTTGTGTGTGTTTGAGACATTTTTTTTTGTATTGTGCTAACTGTTTTCTGAAATTATACAGAGCCTTAGAGCACTTAGGTGGATTTATGCGCTATAGAAATAAATTATTATCATTTTATCATATAATCACATTTTTGTTATCATTATCAAAGAGCAGAACAGACTCAGACAAACAAAGGGACACGCATGGAAGGCACATTTGAAGCATTCCTTTTCTTGATGCAATTGTTATTTTCATGGAAAACATCAGCATAACCTTGCGCAGCAAACAATTTCGACATTTTTGATGTAGCCTATGCTGAATTAAGTAACAGAGTGTATTTAATTGTTTGACTATGAAAAGATAGACAATACAACAATAATCTGCACGTGAAAAGTTTTGCGATTTTTGGTGATAATCTCAATTATGACATAACTAGATAGATTGGCGACACAGCCTCTAATAGCAGAGTACACTTTAAAATCAAGACATGATATAATGGCCAGAGACATAATACACTCAATGAAAGATAGATGACGTAAGCATGGACTTTTGGACACATAATGAAATCATCAAATAAGGCAAATTATTACATATTATTTATTCAAAGCAGTACTTCAGCGTTGCCACAGCCGTAAGTACAATTGGCGGATTAGCTCAGTCGGTAGCGTGCCGGACTCCGGTTATATAAATACTTTTTAATAAATAAAAGCAAAAGCTTATTTTTCTCCCCCTTACAGACCCTTACGTTTGTCGACAAGGGTCTTCTTGGCAATTATGACACCATGGCAGTTAGACACATTTCCGCTTTCACAAGATAACTTTCTTCTCTTGGCGCTAACTTCATCCAAAAGTTTGAACCTTTTCGACAGCTTCATAATATTGCGTGCCCCAGATTTCTGCTCCGTACAGTAAAACAGGTTTTATTTTTGCATCAAATATCTGAAATGCTGTTGTCGTGTCCACAACACGGAGTTTATTAAACAGACCTCTCACCACAGACCTTCTGCGGGAGGCCTTGCATTGCATGATTAATTATCTAAACAAGTGGACCAACATAGACGTGACGAGAACACAATTCCTAAGTAATTATAATATGGTACAACTTCAATTTGTTCGTCCATGCAAAACCATTTCTCTGTTTGTTTTAAATAGCCTCCGTTTCGAAACACTATACTTTTACTTTTATTTGAATTAATTTTAAGGTTCCATTTGTTGCAGTATGTTTGTAAAATACTTATCTTTCTTTGCATTTCCAACGGGGTGTCGGCAACAATACTTAAATCATCCGCATACAATAGACAATGTATTTCTTTATCATTGCTCAACAGCTCAACTCCTTTACAATCAGAGTTATGTATTACGTTGATGAACTCGTTTATAAAAATACAAAACAAGATAGGGCTCAACACACAATTTGTATAACTAAATCCAGTCTCGGAACACCTAGTTAAGTGCTCCTGTCTTGAAACGGGGGTACAAAATGCACTTCAAAATTTCAAAACCAGTCTAATTTCTGCATGGACTATCATGTCAGATGTACTACTTTCATCATCTTGGGATAAAGTTGAAGCTTCACCCCCTCCCCTCCCACTTGAAGTAATCAAGTTGATAACACATGGTTGAGGACATTTTCTGACCTCTTACAGACCCTTACGTTTGTCGACAAGGTTCTTCTCGGCCATTATGACACCATGATACCTAGACACATTTCCGCTTTCACAAGATAACTTTCTTCTGTTGGCGCTAACGTCATGCTCGTGACTTAGGTTACCAGAGTGTCAAGAACTCTCAACGTGTTGCTGTTGTAATCCTACTACTGAACAAACGTAACGGTCCTCCTCATCCATTATTGTATTAGAGCACTTTGGCATAGGGCACAATTTCCGCTTTCACAAGATAGCTTTCTTCTTAAGGCGTTACATTCGCTGTCTGAACTCACGAGAATAGTCTAAGAACTCTCCAAAATAATGCTGCTGTAATCCAACTGCTGAATAAACGTAATCCATAACATTATAGGGCATTGAGACTTACTTCCGCTTTCACAGGACGGCCTTCTTCTTGTGGCGCTAAATTCACTGTCTCGACTCAACGTGGATAGTTTCAAGAACTCTCCAACATTGCACTGATCTAATCCAACTACTGAATAAATTATGCAACTTTCCTCCTAATCCATGATGATATTGGAGTATTGAGACTGTTTCCCTATTAACAAGATAGTTTGCTCAAATGGCAATTAACCCATTGATCAGAAAAAAAAATTGAAAGACATTGTCAAAGAGGGAGAAAATTGGAGGTCTCTGACACGGAAAATAGTCTCATTTACGTGCTGAGAGTTGTACGCGACAAGCAACAAAAAAAACAACAAGTTAACTCGTTGTCTTGACGTACGTGGACGCAATCTCAAGAACTATAAGAACTCTACATCATTACGTTGATGTAATGCAACTATTAAACACACTTAGCAAACCTTCTGATTCCTATTGATTTTCTTGTCCACTAAGACTTATTTCTTATTGCAATAAAAACAAAGATTATACTTTGCGCTAAAAAGAATTATTGACTTACATGAACATGATCTCAGTACCTCTCCAACACTACACTGACGTGATGTAACTATTGACCACGCTTTTGAAACTGTCCTCTTCAACCATAAGTGTATTAGAGCCCACTAAAACTTCTATTTTGTATACAATTTGCAATAAAGGTTAGCTTTTCTAGTGTTGTGCATTATCGTTTTTCAAGTAGAACTGGGCTCCAAAAAAAATGAACATAATAGTATGCAATTCGTGCGTTATATATTGCGCATTGAATACTTATTCTCTGGTTAGTGTCGTCAAAGTTGTACTTCATCAACGTTTACAACAATGCGTGAAACAACGCAGGTTACAATGGGCAAAATACAACATACATGCTCATCATCTTTATTTTGAATGCTTCAGTGATTCCTTATGCAACTAAAATAGGGCGTTACGTCAGGCCATAAAGCTAGTTCGTTACTGTTGTATGACTTATCAAACCAAGTACTGCAATCTACAAGTGACCGGTAATCAATATCCGTTAGCGATCCTATGATTCATAGTAGGGAAAGCCCAGCTTGTTCTTAGCGGTAGAGGATCAAGCTTAATGAATGCTAGAGGAAAGCCCAACTTGTGCTGTCTTAGAGGATCAAGCTAGATGATCCCTGCAAGTGTCTCCCACTGAACGGACATGCTGGATTACATGTACCACTAAAGCAAGACACTTCTCGAGAGGCGCCCCTGGTTTTGATTGTGTAGTCGAAGTCCCTGCATAAGAGAAATTATAAGTGTTGTGATGAACAATGAAGGTTATCTAGTGCATACACGATACCGCTTATACGCCCACGTCGGATTGTCGATGCAGCGTCTTTCATTTCTCCCGTTCTGATATTCTATGTTTCCCTAGTTGGCTAGATTTGTTCCGTTTTTTCTCTCCTTTTTTCTGGTTGTTTTGTTTTTATTTATTTTTTGCTAGTTGTTTTGTTTCTTTGTATGTGTGTGTGTGTGTGTGTGTGTGTGTGTGTGTGTGTGTGTGTGTGTGTGTGTGTGTGTGTGTGTGCTAGCGTGCGTGCGTAAGTGAGTGCGTACGCTCGTATTTCTGAGTTCTTCTTTCAATAAAATTCAAGCAGTGAGCACATTAACATAAGATAAGATACGATCAGATGATTCTTTATTATCCCATGAGGGTAAATTGGTTTCATAATGTTCTGAATACATTCACAAACAAACAACCATGG
>JAUELK010088572.1:0-12330 GCA_031471215.1 Gastropteron pacificum
ACACAACAAAATGGCGGCCAACAGATCGAGTCGATTCGAAACTTTCCGGGCCAAACAAAGGGTGTGAGAAGATTCTAAGGTTACAAAAATATTCCTGATTTGGTGTTCCCGACTTGTGGTTCTCATGATACATTTCTGTATGGTGTCTTGGTATTGAACAAATAGGAGTAAATTGAGGCATTCTCCGTTCTCGAAACCGGTCACCGGTGTGTGAATATAGCTCAGGCCCCCTTTTGCTATATTCACACACCGGTGTGCGAATATAGCTAGCCTATATTTATACATTTATTAAAACAAAAATGAATAAAGGGCAGAAAACACTGAATTGAAAGCAAAACAAACAATGGTATTGCATGAGATTTTTTGAAGTATTTAATTGCAAAACTTCACCACACATAAATATATACACACATATACAAGTGTATATTTTGCAAACAAATGCAGATCTGTTTGTCTTATTTTTAACAATCAAACATGCTTATGTTTTCTTTTAACATTGGGGAGAGGGTCAACAATTGTGTAGTAGTATAGTAGTAGTAGGTCTTTAAAAACTCGACTGATTATCTTAGAAACACCTGATGTCATGAGAGGATAAAACTTAAAGCATTGCATGCATACATTGAAACAACATTGAGAGTAGTGATTGTGCTCTTTTGTCTACTTTCAATCAGATAGTCAAAGTTACAAATCATGACATGCACTTGGTCGCAGGAGATCAATCACTGAACTGAGTCACTAGAAATGATTGCATTCTAAATCTAAAATGTGTCAGACTAAAACAACACAAGCAAAGTTTATCAAAGAAATTGTGCCAAAGTCATATAATAAAGAGACAGGTTAGGAGACTCAATGATGATTTAACGGCACATTCATTTCTAAAAAAGGTAGCGAGTCCTTATTTTGACTAGGAACCTTTGAAGGTAGAACTTAAACGGTGGGTGTAGGAGTAGTAGTGTGAAAGAAGGAGACAAGGCATGGAGCCCAGACCTGGATATGGTAGAAGAGAAAAGGAAACATTTTGTATGGACAGACTTTGATGAGAGATGAAAGAATGTAGAAAGTAACTAATGTCAAATGTCCGCAATGAACACAACTGATCTGTAAGATCAGATTTTTTAAAACAATTCAGTCTTCTCCAATTCACCATTTGAAATTTTTTGTAGTTCAGAGTTAAAGAGTTAATTCAGAATATAGTTCAATCGTTTTATTTATAACGTGTGTGCTTTTTGTGCATCCAAATGTGTAAATTGTGCATACATTGATATTCTTGCTTACTTGGTTTTATTGACAGTCTCCTGGTCGTATCATAATATTAATCTTTGTGGTGACTCATTCTTTGACAGATTTTCTGTATATATCATAGTAGATCAATAAAACAATATGATGCTACGACAACAACATAAGGACAGCATGCATGTCCCACATCACTCTCAGAACCTGTAGGTTCACAAAGGCACAGAACTGTGTAAAACAAGCCCAAGAAGGAGTATAAGAAAGAGAGATAACCACACACACACACTGTCACCTATCAGATCACCAAGCAAACCTAAAAAGGAAGCAACAAACAATTTTCAGTCAGTTGGTCACCTGTCAGACCTTCAAACAAACAAACAAACATACATTACATGTAAACATGGATTCAGAAAAAGAAGGGAAAACAAAAAATCTAAATTAAAACACAAGCATAGCAATAGCAAATAGCATAAATAATTCATGCACGCATTTGCATGATGTCTTCATAGCCCTAACACTCATCTCATTTATTCATTTAAAAGTAATAAGTAAGTCCAATATTTGAATTATAGTAATAGTACAAATCACGGGCCACCCCTGGGATTTGAAACACAGGAGGTCCTGCCTTTAACATGAGAGGCCTACTAACGGCCACCACACAACAGAACTAAGACTTACTGCTCTACTCGACGACTTTAGAATTAGTACCAAAGCCGATGAGACTGGACACTGGTCTCTTTCTCTTTTGTAAAAAAAGCGTAACCTCCTTGAGTGTGTTCCCAACACACAACAGAAGGGCGGTTAACACTAGGTGTACAAACCAACGTGTGTGAGCTTTACTCACTCTTCCCTATTATCCTTTGTATTTGTTTCGCTATACTATGTGCTGTTTGTACACACGGAACATACTCATTGTGGTGACGCTATAATTGCTAAAGTGTCCCATCTGTACGGAGATCTAGAGTCTGTGCTAGTACTTCAAGGTGGGGGAGTACCTTATAACTTACAGTTATAAGTAATATAGTTATACTAGTATTTTAAGGTGTGGGGGGGGGGAGTACCTTAAAACTTACAGTTATACTAGTACACTTAAAAGGTGGGGGAGTACCTTAAAACATACAGTTTATACTAGTACACTTTAAGGGGGGGTGGCCATGCTAGAGGCCAATTTCACCATATTGTTGCGGGGGTACCTTATATAACTTATAACTTATAGTTCTACATGTAGTTGGGACCCTTTGTTCCACAAGGAATCTAGAGGCAAAAGCCAGTAAGTAATGGAGTACTTTTAGTTCTTTATAAAAGTACATTATAAAATCAACTTTTCTGTAAACAAAAACAAAAACAAAAAATGCACAAGTGTTGAAAATGAAATGTTCCCAATCCTTAAAGTGTACTGGATAATAATCATGGTGTGATGTACATTTTGTACATGTGTTTCCAAAAGCATAAAAGAATGAGAGAGAGAAGTAGAAATACCAACATATCTGTCAGCTTTGAGAGCTAAAATGAAATTATGAAAGTGGATAAAACAATGGTTATAACATTCACAATGTAATGTACACATTACATTGGCTTATTTGGCATCCTCATATTATTTATTATATATACAGAGCAACTGTAAACACATTACAGTGTATATTATCTTAGTCTTAATTAATGTAAGGGGGGGGGCTCCTTTTTAATTATATTTTGACAAAAGTGAATAATGAATGAATGGCCACTTCAGAACGAGAAATGAAAAGTTTAAAAAGCACAAGAGTAATGATTATTCTTTTCAAGTTGAAATGAGTGCATTTGTGTATTCTAATAATTCTTGTATACAACAAATGAATGGCCTGGTGTAAACCAAGGGCTGTTCATAAAGACTTTTTGAGCAGGACATTGTTGAGTATTGACACAGCCCATGTATTACCTTGCTACAACCTACTTCTTCTTCGTTCTCGAAAAGCCTTTTGATGAATAACTTTTCTCTAACTCTAAAGGTCGCCAAATTGGGAACTAAACGAGTTAAACAGTTTTCACTACAGTGCTGCCCTAAAACCAAAACTCTAAAAATAAAACATAATAATAATAGTCATGACAACAAGTATGAATGTTTCAGTAAGAGTAAGACGTGTTGAGAATACATCCATGTACATGTAGTGCACTAAAAAAAAAGGCTGTCCTTAGAGCTGACACTGTCTGCATTATTTTATACACACAATGCTCTCTAGTGAGGCAGGCACAAACAGAACAGACAGCTCCACAATCAACACCCACAACATCATCACACAGTCCCAGTACAATGCATAGAAATGTCAAACAAATGAAAGAATATTCTTCTACGATAGACAGCTCTGAAATATCTGTAATTCACAAAATCCAGATAGCTCTGAAATCTGCAATTCACAAAATCCAGATAGCTCTGAAATCTGCAATTCACAAAAACCAGTTAGCTTTGAAATCTGTAATTCACAAAATCCAGTTCGCTCTGAAATCTGTACGTCACAAAATCCAGTTCGCTCTGAAATCTGTACGTCACAAAATCCAGTTAGCTCTGAAATCTGTAATTCACAAAATCCAGTTAGCTCTGAAATCTGTAATTCACAAAATCCAGTTAGCTCTGAAATCTGTAATTAGGTGTTTTCATGAGAACACAAGACCAAGACGAATGGATGTCAATCAAACACTCAGCAGAGGCTAGGTATAGTATGTTTTGGGGGTGTTTTTTTAAAGAAAAGTTTAAAGTTATCAGCAGCTGGATTGAACAATCGCCAGTTACCTAATCACACCCATCACCATCAGATAACCTCGGTATAAAAGGGGAGTCATCATACAGGGGGCGTGGCTGTTTTATCAGCACATGATCAGGTGTAGATAGCTATTGGTACAGTCCAAGCGATCAACCATTAGATCTGTTCTTCTAAAATAATATTCCAAACATCATGCTGCTGTGCTGAACATAGCCCAGCTGAAACAGGTCTAGTTAAGAGTCATATGACCTCATGAAAATACCTAATTGACAGCTAAGAGAATGCATTTCCCCACAACATAACAACATGTGTATCTGGTTTGTGCATGTGACATATCAATATCATATCAGGATACATTTAAAGTGTGCCAGGTTTGTAAACATCTCTACTTCTCCAATGTGCACAGATATCACATAGAGATACTTGAATAAGCAAGTCAAGGTAGAAAATGAATTATTACAAACATCAGTTCTGTAAGTTACATGAAGAAGAAGAGGAAAGAGTATCCTTCATTTGGCAAGGTTGAAATGAGCTGGGCCACCGTTACTTGGGCAAGGCAGTCGAGTAGTATTATTATCAGTATCAGTATCAGGCTTTTCCCCAAACTTTCCACTTCCTTCCACACAACATGCATTCAATCAATCAATCAATCAATCAATCAATCAATCAAGTGCTTTTCTTCTGCCTGTTTGATTTAAAGCGTTTCCTGTCTCGCCCATAGACAAATGACCCCTGTGTTGATTTATAAGTCATACAGAAGAACACGGCTATACAGACTATACTACTATAGTGAGTTGCTGAATAGGCTCATACAGAGAGAAACAGGAAAATACTACTACTTGGCATTATCGAGTACTCCATTGAATAAGAAGAAGCAGTATCGATCGATGCAGAGTACTCAATAGTGAAAACAATGGGAAATACCATGAAATAAACAAACACATATTTTCTTTGATAAAATTACCTCCCTTTTGTATGGTTAACTTTGTTTTGATACATATTTTCTATTGCTCTGATCTTTGCTGCCGAAAATAAAAAGAGAGCTTGTTTTATTTTCCCTTTTTTCCAACCAAAAGTTGGTACTCGACATTTTGGAACAGATTGCTTCAAGACTCTCTAAACCTACGAATCTTCAGTATCGATAGTATTCATTTGAATATCGACTAACACAACATGTGAACGAAGAGCCCGGGGAGCTAACATTAACAAGGCTGCCTTGCATTGTCAACATGCCCCAGATAAGTATTAAGCATAAGGAGGCCTTCTTACTTTACTCCTCACACAGCACAACATGTAAATCATACCAGTAAAACATTCAAACATTACTACAACTACTTTATACTACATGTACTACTACAGTGGATCATTGCTGACATGCCAGACATCCCAGACTGTGCACGATGACAGCAACCCGAGATGTCTCAATACATCGCCACACAGAGAAACGTGATAACGAAAAGTTTAGTGAGTATGTGTGAACATATAGGAGTAGGAGTGTCTTTTTAACATACACAACACAAAGAGCTACTACACACAATCAACAATCATTGATCATGATGGTACGACAAGCCAACAGAATACATACTATATGTACTACTAACTACCATAACAGGAGATGATCCAAGATAGCAGCCTTCTGCTCAGTGGTGACTCAGATTTCTCTATTTACCTATCTAGCTTATTGTATCTTATAATGCATTTATTTTATATAAAAACGAAAAGAATCGGCATTTGATGATTCGTGCAAGACAATACAACATTCAGTAAAGTAATATTGCCTATGATACACATCAAAGCATAATTTTAAAATCTAAAACAGTACTGTATAGGCCTTTTTGTACTAATTCATGAGTTTCATTTTCAAGACATAATAGCACAACTACATCTTATCCTGAAGAACAACAAATTGGGCTTATTTTATAGTCTTTTCTTTATGATACTTTTTCAATGCTCCTGTTGAGTTAAACATTGCATCATATAATTAATCAGCAATCAAATCAAGTGCAGGCAACAGCTTAATCAAAAACCTCTCATCTTCCTCTGTTACACTATGAACTTGAGAAAAAAGGCCTCGGGGCCAAAGATTTATAATGTCTCTGGCACTGGGGACCTACCAATGGACCTAAATTCCCCTTTTGTTAGCAAACCAATAATCTATAAATTAATTGCTAATGGAAACGCTAGTAGATGGACACTGAGAGGTAGAGGCTCAAGTGAAGAGACAGTCAGCTAAAGGCTAAATACATGTACTACCTGCCACCTGCAATGAAGCCTTCACTGATCACGAGTAAACAAGTTGATAATAGTATGCTGTTGTCGTATTTATTACGATGAGGAATTGGTCCTTATAGAATGTGTCAGATGTGGTAAAAGTAAAAGAAATCGAACCTTGATGCCTACATGTGTCTTCAGTGACTCAATGGATTATCATAATCATGAACACATTGTGTAAAAATGTAAAGTACTAATGTTGTCTAGGGAAAACAAACGAACAATGATGTAACCCAACACACATACTACATATCTATTCACACAAATTCACAAATGCACGAGTACACACACATGCATGTAATGTACCCACATACACACACATAAACGCAAAGGTAAACTAGCTCAATATGTGCTGCTGTTGAGAATTTAAAATTCAAAGGGAAAAAAGAAAACTATTCTTAATAAATATGAAGATCTTTGAGTTTGGAATTGAAGGATTACTGACAATGGATTGTACAAACTTTCGGTTAGTGTAAAAAGAGACAATATAGGCAATGAAGCAAGGCAGCCAATGCTCTCTCTCTCTCTATACCCAGTCCCATAATAAAAAACACAGTGAAAACAAATTGGAATGAGGCTGACGGATACCCGTTGTCACATGACAATTTCCGAACTTTGAAGGTTTTTTAAAATCATACAGGAGCCATGGTCACGGTAGTGTCATTTCTGTTCTCATTAAGAAAGTATTCTGTGATTCAATATATCAGCTTTCATGTAAATGTAATACATCTGAATGCATATATGTAAACATACGGCACACAAGAAGTACATGCTCATTGTTGCTAGGACATGGGCTAGGCCTGGAAAACTCTTGTTATATTGCTTTATCATTGTACTCCCAAGGTATTGATATTGATCAATAAATGCACTAGATCTAGATTCTCTTTCATGGTAGATCTAGGGATTGTTGAACTCTTTAACTCTCAAAATTCTTGCTTCATTTTTTTCACACAACAGAGACTTTATATTATTGTGCGTTGTAAGTTGCAAGCAATGTAAGATCTGTTCCATTACACACTGCGTTTGTGTTTTGAATCCAGCACCATCACATGGGTAAATACAGGTCAGCCTCGTGGAGGAATGTGAGAAGATCAAGCATACTGTCAGACGACACTGTCTTGTTATGATACAGTATGCAAAAGACGAAGATTGAATCACTAATGAACTCAGCGTCAGCAATATTAATTTATCAAAGTACAATTAACTATCACTTCAACTCACTCTTTTTTGTATTTCAATTCATATTTGTCTTGCTTTCATTACTTTCAATATACAATTGTGTTCTTGCTGCCATTCTTCTACCACTACAAAATTGAACAACCAATCATTGTTACAACAAATTTTAAATAACATATTTGGATTTAGAGAAAGACAATACATTACTTTGAAGAAAAAAAAGCTAAAAAACAAACATACCAATTCTTTTAAGTTTAAGTATAATATCTGTTCACATCCATATATCATTCAATTATACTTTTACGCAAACACACACAGACACACAAACAAACATAATAGATTGCATTCAATCCCTGTAAGCAGTGTTCAAGTGTAAGTGACAGATACAGTGTGCATAGTACATCATATATATATATAGATATATAGATATTCGTCAGACTCAGAGACATATACATAGATAGTATTAGTACATTACATAACCTGAGCACAGTCGCACACCAGTTCTCTCACAAGGCTACACACACTAGCGTGTTAGTGAGCACAGACTTAATAATTTCAATCACTCTTTTATTTCTTTCACTCTGTAATTTCTATCCACATTTTCGTGCTAATTCGTGACAGGTGAGCCTTCTTGGTACTATTGCGGGCACCGGCGAGCACTGACGACCAACGAGATTTTACGAGCAGAATCCTGTTCTAGGATCAATTAACTCGACATTATCTCTTTGGGATTTGTTTGGATGACTAAGCTACTAAATTGCATCATAGAGCTGTGTTCAGTTATTCCCAGTCAACCGGGAATTCGGACCCAAGGGTTGAACAAAGTAAGTGTGCCAGTCTGCCCCAGGCTGTTAAATTAAAATATATACAGGTACAGAGTTCTAGCCTTGCTCAAGTTTGCTTGCAAGAGTGAACAAGAATAGACTGCCACTATGTGAACCACTAAACCCGATTGCTCAAACAAGAATTAAAAGTCAAGCCTGGAACCACCAAGGCTCTCTTTCTTTGGTTTGGATAAGGTGAGAAGAGGTTTGGGTATGACCAATGAGGATAAAAAAAGTAATTATAAAAAATAGCAATCATTGTGGTCTTAAAGAGCATTTAAAACACATGCAGATTGACATACCTCCTTGAACGCTCACTCTAACGTGCTTTACGACTACACAAATGGATTTAATTGCATACAAATCACAGGTGAAAAAAAAGAGATGTGGGTGGGAGGGGGGAGAGATAATATTAATATTTGTACAAAGAATAAAACTTTGGTCAATTCAGTGCTTCTCGATCCACTGCAAACTTCACCCGTTGACATCCATCACACTCACATGCCATATATATGGCTGGATTCGTGCGATGGAAATCCCTCTTTACCAAAACCTGTCGATAAACTACAAACCACTTGATAAAAAGAAATGATCCAGCATGTCTGGGGGCCAACAACCAGCCTTTAAAGAGAACAAAGATTCTAAAACTCACCAACCGTTTCGGTGAAATTGCTTCATTAAGAATAGGCACTTTTCACTCCCTTGGTATAAAGCCAAGTGGAGCAGTAACTGATAAGTGAAGTGATGGCTAATACGTCACCTTTCACACGGAAGGGCCTATCCTAATTTCTTTTCCTTTTTTGTTGTGTTGTTGCAGTTTTTAGTTCTGAACATCGTCTTGTGGAGCCTTTTCAGGGCTACAATGATTACTATCTGCATAGTTCTAGCTCTAAAAAAAAGTCCCAAGAGACAAAGTAACTCAGGTGAGAATATCTTTAAAAGTCTGTCATGAAAAGAAAAAAGAAGAAAAAAAAAAAGGGGGGGGGGGGGGGGTTAGGGCCTTCCATTTGATAGACGATGTAGTGTTGTATTATTAGTATTAGAGGGAGGTAAATCATCAGTAAACAAAGGAGTGAGCAGCTCTGCCGTACGTAGGCCATAAAATCAGTCTGCAGGGACAAGTGGCTGGGCAAACAGAGACAGGTGGATAAGTACCAGTCCCTTGCCCGATCCAATGTTAACTGTTACACCATGCGAGAACACAGCCGACATTCTTAAAAGAAGTAAATCTGATTCAATCATCTATATATTTTAAAAGATACCAGGACATTTTGGTAGAAGTGTACAATGTAATTATATATATATATATATATATATATACATGCCTCGACCATTGTTCCGTCGCATCCAGCTCTCCTCTTTTTGCTTTCAAGAGTTGTCTGTAAAGTGTTCTACCTGAGCGTAACTTGGGCAGCCCCCATCAACTGGCATGTATCCATCATGAGGGCACAGGGAATGTGAAGGAGTCAGAGACACGAGCACAGTCCACCACCATCGCCATCACCACCGGCTAGTCCTTGGCTTCCCCGTTATCAGAGATGAGAGGCTGTGCACTGATAGACGTCTCCGACAACTCTGCCTCCCCGCTGGCCGGGATGTTGTGATCCCCCGCCACTTCCTTGCTGCGCTGCGGCTGCTCCTCTACGACGGTAGTCATCTCTGGGCCAGGGCCTATGTTCCTCCCAAAGACCACCTCGTCTCCATCAGGGCTGAACTTGAGGTCCAGGCTGCGCGAGCTGGTGAAGCCTGCCGTGTCGTCGTGAGGGTTGTTGGTGTTGCTGTTCCTCTTACCCTGAAAAAAAAAACATAATTGAAAAAAAAGTATTTAGTAATAATAATAATAAATAGCATTCATATAGCGCTTTTCCCCGCTCTACGGCAAGCTCAAAACAGCCACTATTACCCTGACAGACCTGATGCATTCCGGAGCCGTCTCAACCTCTATTTATTCATGTGCGGTACAACTCCAGACACTGTGCAGACCGTGAGCAGTGGAGAGCTGTCATCAGATGCCAAACCTCAGACTGAGAGACCGCAGGCGTTAAATCGAACAACAACATCAACATTTAGCACTATCGTCTTTTCTTTTGAGATAAAACAAGCTCAAGACGTTACATCAAATGCGTAAAACACACAGTGTACATACAAATACACAGTAGAAAATTTAGATAAATACTATGTCAAACCACATGATGTATATAAATAAAATAGTGGGTTTGATTGAAATGTCCACGGCACAAACATAAGCAATCTTGAAATCCACTCTTCAAAATGCAAAAATGATTATGACTGAATTGATAATAATTGATAAGCTGCATTTCCTCAATTTCCTTTTACTTCTTTACAACATGATATTATTATTATTAGGATTCCGACAGATTTGAATTGGATTCACCCCAGCACCACCTAAACCTCCCAGGAAGCATACTGGAACTTCTGCCTGGTTAGTGCCCACACCCACGTACTGACAAGATCTTTCACTACCCTTTTACTTGGGATGTTATGATTGAGCTTTTGCAAGGGAAGGCTTTTATCTATATTATGTGAATGAACATTTATTTTTGTTGTTATTTGCAGCCATTTGTTCCACAAGAAATCTTGAGGCATGAATCAAGTGAGAAGCCATTGTTGTTACAAGCAACTTCCCACCATTCTATGAACGTTCTACTCTAGATCTAGATTTGAATACCCCCCCCCCCCCCCCCTTCCTCCTAGTAATTTACAGTTAGCCAGTATGCATTCATTAATTCATATATTTGCAGATTTTATGAGTGCCCGTCTCAAACGTTTTTCATGCTCAATTGAAAGTAACCTTATCTTCTTTATAGTAAGTACATTGCCCACGTGCTGTGGTCAACTTTGTGAATTCTTGGCTGTAACCATAAATGTTCCAAATGTTGCATTAACATAGGCAGTACGAACTCAATGACTGCAGTAGTCTGGCCCGGAGGGGTCTTGTGACTGCATTGCACAATTGCATGAACAAGGGGCCAATTTGAAGGCCCTCCAGTACCAGGTTGCAGAGCCAGGCTGACATGGCTCTGTAGGTCTATCAAGACAACTTGAAGAGTGAATAACTCATAACTTGTGCCTGATCGCAACAACAACATCTTTCTGTCTCACCGAGTCGACGGGCGATCCTCTGTGGTTGGAGTTGAGTCTCTTGCTCAGCCAGTTGACACGGTCGCCACAGCACGTGTCTGGCTGGCACTGCGGGACCCCATTCGCATTGCACAACAGGGCACAGTCAGACAGGTTGTTGGGCTGCTCCGAGTACTGCACCCATGCAACACACAGAGAGAGAGAGAGAACATTGCATTGCATTGGCCTCATCTGACTCTGACTGTCATCATATCAAATTCAATCTGGTAACTATCAAGAAATGGACGCAGCTCTGTAAAACACAACAAGCGATTCAAAAATTCATTAAGAAAATATACAATAAAGGTAATTGAAATCTGTAAAAATAGTCATAGTCACTGTTAACCCTGACCACTACACATATATAAACCAATGAGTGTGTAAAAAAAATAATGTATTGAGTACTGAGAAGGAAGCACACGAGTCTTACAAAATCTGAGTCAGTACACACTAGTGGGTGTGTTCAGTTCACAGAGAAACCAACGAGTGTGTAAAAAAGGTAATGTCTCAAGTACAGGGATGTGATTGGCCCTTTCCTTTAAAAAAAACCCTTTCCTTTAAAAAAAAGAGGAAAATGATGGTGAACATGCGGGGGACCCTAAAAAAACATCAACAGCTGATGGTTCAGCATAGCAAGCAGTGCGTTATCTCCTTTTCTTATCAAAGCAAAATCAGGGACATCCACAGATCAGATCTGCGGAAGAACCATATCTCTGAAATTGAAAAAAGGGGCAATGTCTGGAGTATTAGGAAGCCTCACATCAATGAACTCTGGCTGGATGGTGGTGGAATGGATGCCAGCCTTGTGGAAGAGCTCCTTGATCTTGGTTGCCAAGGTCATGTACTCCTGGATGCCGTGCCCGCGATGTGTAGCCTCGGAACTACTTGCTGAACGCGTGTCCCTGTTGAAAGCAAGGCCTAAAAATCCATCGGTTACACATCGCGGGCAC
>JAUELK010088683.1:0-10155 GCA_031471215.1 Gastropteron pacificum
CACACACACACACACACACACACACACACACACACACACACACACACACACACACACACACACACACACAAAACTAAAACAATGAAGACAAAAGCCAAGTATTTTTGGAGGAACTGTTCTAAATTTAATTTGTTTTGAAACAACATGTTAAAATGTCTAGTATAAACACATGTCTAATCTGGAAGAAAGAAGAAAAAAAAAAATTAACAAAGAACGAAAAAAAAAAGAAAAAAAGGACAAGACAGGACGCAGAAGGAGAAGAAAATAGATGAAACTGTCAAGTAAGAGACTGTACAGTTGTAGCACACGCTAGGCCTGGGGCATGGGTGACGGCCACAGTACACAAACACCCACACACAGATGGAGGAGGGGGGGATAGCTGGGGCAGTCTCGGACAATGGGATGGAAGAGACATGGAGGAGGTATTATAAATAATCTTTTACTTTTTTTATTATTCATTTATTTATCTTTTTATTTATTTAGTGATGACGAGTTATCGTATTGTTAAAAGGGAAGGTTGCGTTTTAGGATTTATTAGAAGAGAGAGAATGAAGAAATGTGTTTGAATATTCAACATTTTAGATTTAAACTTTACCAATGTTGTTGAGAAAGGGTACACATGTAATAATAATAATAATAATAATAATAATAGTAGTAGTAATAATAATAATAATATAGTAAAAGTAAAAGCAAGCGAAAACACCCCGATTCAAACTTGAGGGGGTGGATGGGATTTCAAGGTTTGAGGGGGGTTTGGGGGGGCAGGGGGGAGTTCGGGGGGGAATCTTTGTTTGAATAAATATAGATGTATGTATACATATATATATATATATATCTCATATATCTACTTTTAGAAGAAGTAAATTCGAAGCCATGTTTTCTTTTTCTGAACAGTCTGGACTCTTCCATCATAAAATGCTGCTGCTACGTCATTCACGCTCTACAACATTGCAACATGTACAGCAATAGTTAAGTTAAGAAGAAAAAAAACACACACTCACTCTAATTCGTTTTCTCATTCTCTGTCAGTCAGTCAAAATTCCTTTTGATTTTTGGATGGGCTCAAGTACTTTGTACTTTTAATCAGCAAGAATGATAAAATGGGCCTGTTCTCCGTTTCAATCTTTAAAAACTTTTTATTTTAAAGTGTCCTATACTGAAAATGTTTTCTGAATAAGAAAACGACCATTGATGATAATTTGGCATTCTTTAAGAAATTATTCAGATTTTATCTTTTGATGATGATTGAATTATTTTGATTTTCTGAAGTCTATCCACAACCCTAAAAATTCAAAATGCGGGGAAAAAATGTAGCTGAAAGAAATAAATTATAATTTGTTTGAAACCAATTTGAAAGCCAGTTTGTTAAAGAAAAAGATGTGTTTTCTCTCACGTTTCACTGAAAATTGCTCAACAATCAGGCAAACCAACAATATAGATAAGGCAGAAGTGTGCATGGACATGGTGTACAAACCGCAGATCCCATTCTTGCAAGTTCATCCCCAGTCAGAGATATAAATACAAAAGTACACATAGACTCGTCGCTCCATCCTTGTCTTTCTTAACTTTGGCTCCACGCAACACGATTCTCATTATTGCATTCTCTCTTTCTTTCCATCTTTGCGTCTTTCATTATTCCCCTTTCTTTCTGTCATTCACAGGGAGGTGTTCAAAACATATGAGCTTGAAAGAGACTACAAAGATAAAGAGGTTCAAATTGATAACATCAATACGTCACCTCGTCATCATAGAAATTACAGCATCGATGCTTCGAATGAGTGGCAGCACACATCTTGTATCGTTAAACATAAAATCGAAAAAAAAGTCGAAGGACATTTTTTTTAAAAGAAAAAAAAGTACATGATAAAATATGTACAAGTCTGACCTGTCAACATGAATATTCATCAATCAATTATTTCAGATGTGGTAACAATATTTATGCATAATAATAATAAAAGGTTACAAAAAATCAGCATGTCATTTTTCTTTCAGTAGTGTTCTAGAACTACGGCGGTAGAATACAGATTGGATATTTGAGAACAGCGCGAGACACGCAGAGTTCACAGGTGTTGGGATGGAGGCAAGACTGCCCAGACCCAAACATTCCGTGACTCTGTGTACCTTCACGCTGCGGCTACAAACAACAATGACGCCTAACTACTACAATCTGACTACTCCAAATGAGTGAAGCAACACTTGAGAGAAACATAAATACAAAGTAGATAGAAAAAAAAAGAGGAAAAATTCGTCTAAGCTACCACACACAACAATTTAGCCCCGCAAAATGGAAACAATTTTGCAAGAGGCGGGCAAAGTTTTTTTTCCGTATACAACACACAAAAAGACCACTTTTTAAAGATAGAGAAAAGAGAAAGAGGTCGAAAGTTTAAACAGCTTTCTCTACTTATAACAATATAATAATGGTTACGGACAACAATCTACTCAAGCCGAGCAGGTGGTTTTGAGTTCTGGTAATATTGCTTTCTTCAGCTGAAGTGGGACCTCCAGCCTATCTTGTGGTCATCCCCACTGTACTCGACCTAAGCTTTCACTACGACAACATTACACCAGGAAGTCGCAGGCTGCCTGCAACAACACTTACTACACTAACACTACAAACAAGAAAGTAGACACAAGGAAAGAAAAGAAAAGAAAATCACAAGAAACGGAGTCCTGAGAGTCAGCACATCTCCTTCACAAAATTCTAATATTCTATTTATAAAATCAGCCGAAGTAAAAAGGAAGCTGGAAGGACGGTCAACACTGGCATGGAGTGAGGGAACGTGGGTCGGTGACATGGATTGTGTGAGGAGGAAAGAGGCTACCAACACTTAGCAACCGCAACCGCAGCCACTTCAGGCAGTCATTACAAGATCTTTTCAACTTTCTTTAGAGAGTCGGATTCTCTTTACAATTTGTGGCCGTTAAATTATCTTCACCATATCATTCATAATTTGTCACCTTATCTTTCTCATTTTCTTGTTTTGAAGTTGGCATTGAGATCTAATGGCCCCTGAGAAAGATGAAGTTATTCTAATACTGCTCTGAACTGTCATCATTTATAAGATACAGTCCATTTGGATTGAAAGGCTGTTTTCTGACTTCACAGCAAATTGTGAGCTTCCAGATGGCAGTTGTAATGACAAAATGACACAAGCAAAGCTTGACAAGCTACACTGACGAAGTCGTGATCTCAACTGTTTCTGTTCTTAAAAAAATTGAAAGAAAAAAGAAAAAGATGTTTGCACAGATTGTGAAGTGGAAAAGTTAGATGACAGCAAAACATACAATGGACATGAAATAGTGCTCGACAGTCTGTGATGGAGTATAAACCTTTTAAACCTGTAGTAACAAAAAACCCATCACAATTTTCGTGGCATTTGGAAAACACATTCGTCGTCCACATTCTAGCTCTTAAATAAAATGCACTCAAGTCTAATAAATAACAGAAAATGTCTTTTAACAAAATCAGTCCATTCCTACTAAACCAAATATAATTTCCTTTCTGTATTCTCCAAAGGTGTAAGGTTCCCTGATATGACTTGGCAGCCAGTGCCCAGATGGTGGTTTTCCAATTCTCCAGAATGTTTGATTTGACTGCAGCACGAAACGTTGGTACGTGTCCTGGCTTGTGGGAAGATGTCATCCCAGCTTACTTGGATCTCTTCTTATAGGTTTCAACTTCAGGTTCAGACACTGTTAGGGGCCGCAGCCAGAGAAAAAGCAAACAACATAACAGACGCAGCTCTTCCACTTTGGCTGCCAAAATACAATTCCAATTTTTTCCCCACAGCAAATTACTTAGAGTCATACTGATTCATCGTAAAAATGAAGTGATCATTTTTCGAAGGCAAAAGTGAAGTCGTATTTTTTCTTTACAGCAATGGTTAAGCCATACATTTATACGTCGACTATACAGAGTTGATAATTATATAGTGGTCAAATTGACTTAACGTACATGATGTTTGCACTCACTTTGTTCCACACTAACTCTTACTCACTAAATAATGTGCATTGCTTTGAGATAATATATCAAAAGCCATATATTATTTATATACAATATTGTATTCAAAGAATAAGAATTGAACATTATCTTATCTTAGGGAATATATCATATTATAGATGGTAAAGGTGGAATTCTGCTTATACAAGTGTAAGAAAAAGAAATTAATTATATCATGTAGCACTGGTTCGTATTTGGATTTTCATTATATTATTTCTACTATAATTTTACATTTTCAGATGCGTCTTTGACATGACTGTTAATCAATAAAGTCATAAAATCATTTTAATTCAAAATCCGATACAACGATGTGACATTGGTACAACTCACAGATAGCATAATGTAGAATTGTAACCATTCATCTAAGTGCTCAGAGCTGATGGTTGGATAAGTGCTGTATACTCTTTATTATTCCTAACTACATAATGTGAGTACGGACTGCAAGAACACAAGAAAAAAACAGAATACAAATGGACCGACATAAAGCATCAGTAATACAAAAGAAACCATCTAAGGTGACACATGCTTGCCTACGCTGGTTGCTGCTATCCCTTAGGATGGATCTAGAGTGCAAGGCAACATTGTCAGACCTTTGCTTCTGACTGATGTCTCATTCCTACAGCTAACTTGGCAACTACTACAGTGACTTTGACTACTATCGTGGAACTGAAAGGTGACCAAAGAGAGAGACGTGACTGCATTTGACAGTGTTTTGTAAGTAAGAATACTTCTAAATAATTTACATTGCTAAGGATTTACAAATATACAATCTTTAAACTTTGTCATTCATCGTGGAAATCACATTCTATGACTTGTTTGGATAGTACAGAAACAGATTAACATTTTGATATCATCATCACCAGATGTTCTTGTTCATATTTTCATTATCCTACGGCCGTTCTCTCTTCAACGTCTTTATTCCCTTTGTCATTTCAAAATGAAATGACGAAAATCTGATGTTTCACTTGACATTGCAGCACATTCATCTGTCCGATGAAAGCGCAATTCATTATCTATATCCTTATCGCTACAGTTATCGTCTGTGCCAAGTCTGGGATCATCCTAAAGGCATTGCTGCCAGCTGTTTGCGCTGCTGGTGAACAACAAATCTGTCTGAAGCGTGGTGTGCAGAGGTAGCAGCAGTGGTAGTAGTAGTAGCAGCAGCAGCGGTCGCAGTCGCGCGAGCACCGGCTTGATGATCAAGTGTTGACGGCTTGTGCAGTGTGCGGAAGGGGGGAGGGCGGGGGGAGACAGTGATGGGCGGGGCGGGGGGCAATATGTGTTGACGTGTAATCCTCCTCCCCCTTTTTACGTGGCTGTCGGGTTGGTGTGAGGGGGTACGTGTATGGGGTGAATTTCTATGGACATGTTCAGGGAGCCTTGGTGAAAATGTTTTCTATGTCTATGAATAATGTGGGGAAATTGAAGAGTTTTGTGAATTCATAAACTGCATTTGATGCTTTGTAAAGTCTTCAGGCATCATGTTGTATCCATCTAAATATTATTTTGTTTTCAGAATGCGAAGTGGAACAAAGATTCAGTACTTGCATGTACAACTATGAGCTTGTTTGATTCAGTAGGATCGCGGACTGTATCTCCAGATGTTGTTTTGTTGTCCACTCATTTTTCATCAGAGTTGTGTGCTTGGCTGTATGTGTATAATAAGCACATGAAAAAGGTTCGAAAGTTTATTTGGAGTGGCTAGCCGTATCAGTTGATCCATCCATGACAATGTCTTCCAAAGACAGCTCTCATTGAATGGGCAGTTAGCTCGTGTGTTGCGGAGCGAGTGGGTTTCAAGGTGGAAGGAGGGGTGGTTGGGTGTAGATGTTTTTGGGGGGTGGGGGGTGGTGGTGTGTCGATTGTTGTTGTTGTTGGGGGCCGCACCGCAGTCTCAAAAGAATCCTGGGTAATCTGTGAGGGTGGACAAAGAGAGAGACAAGAAGGTACAGGGACAGGTTCTCAACCATGGGCTAGTGGGGGTTTAACATGGTGAGGCAATGTGACAAAGGAGAGAAGGTGATATGATCAGGGTGGTAGGGGTAGGGGTAGGGTTTGGGTTTTTCGTTGGGGTTTGATAAAGTCGAGAAGGCGATGGGATCGGGGTGGTAGGGGTAGGGTTTGGGTTTTCGTTTCGAGAAGGCGATATGATCGGGGTGGTAGGGGTTCGGGTTGTTGGGGTTTTCGTTTGGGTTTGACAAAGTCGAGAAGGTGATATGATCAGGGTGGTAGTGGTAGGGGTAGGGTTTGGGGTTTTCGTTTGGGTTTGACAAAGTCGAGAAGGCGATATGATCGGGATGGTAGGGGTGATGGGAAGACCTTGGGAATTTTGAGAGGGGGCGGAGTGGGGGAGTTTATTAGGTTGTTTATGATGCCAGGCGCTCGCGTCACTGTGACAAACAAACAAACAAACAAAGTTCCTCCATAACCATGCTGAAATGGGGGGGAGGCAAGCAAGCATGGATGTCAAGTAGAGTTAGAGAGAGAGAGTGAGAGAGAGAGTGGGTGAGAGAGAGTGGGTGAGAGAGTGGGTGAGAGAGTGAGTGAGAGAGAGAGTGAGTGAGAGAGAGAGAGAGAGAGAGAGAGAGAGAGAGAGAGAGAGAGTGGGTGAGAGAGAAAGGTGCTCAATCTGTTGTTGCACAGCCTTTTTTTTCCACTTGTTTTTTAATGACAGCGTTATATTATACAAAATAAATTCACATTGTTACATTACATCATATTGTGCTCTGCATTGAGATGATTTCAAATTGAAATTGAATGATTTCTCTTTTTTCCCTCCTTCTCCTTGTGTCTATATTCCTTCTTATTTCATGTAATCATTCTTTCTGGTTCTTCTTTTTTGTTCTTTCCTTTTTCTTATGTATATTCATTTGCCCATTCTTCCTTATTATGTGTATTCATTTCCCCCTTCTTTCTTATATATTGTGTGTATTCATTTTCCCTTTCTGTACTATGTGTATTCATTTTCCCCTTCTGTACTATATGTGTATTCATTTTCCCATTCTTTCTTATGCTAAGTTGTCCAACTACTTTGATGAGAAGGAGAAAAGCAATGAAGCCACATCAATGGTCCAGAGAGTCAGAGACGTTACATAACATTCTCAAAGATGAGTAAAGCCAGACGGAGAGAAAGAAATCGAAGCTGAGGAAGAAAGTTCCCAAACTGAAAATGACGACCAAAATGCCAGCGGAAGCTGTTGTTGTTAGTTCTTGCATCTTCAGGTTTTCAGAAGTTGTATTGGTGAGCACCATCAGCAGCAGCAGCAACAGCAGTACCACCACCAACAACAATAGCTTTCTGTAGCAGCAGCAGCATCAACAACAATAAGAGCTCTCTGTAGCAGGGTCAGCAGCGACAGTGGTGGTAGTAACAGTAGCAGCAACAGCAGAAGTAGTAGTAGTTGTTGTAGTAGTAGTAGTTGTAGTAGTAGTAGAGACATGCAGGCCCAGAGATGCAGGAGAGAGCTGGCTGGCTAGACTTACAGGTGCATGGACTAGGAGAGCTCTGTCAAGTTCAAACTGAAACAAAGTGTAACAAGGGCCATGTAGGTCTAGACTCAGGCTGAGGCTGGAAGAATACTTGATCACAGATAATAATAGATAATAGATAGCATTTATATTGCGCTTCTCCCCGCTCTACAGCAAGCTCAAAGCACGTTACAGCCACTATTACCCCGACAGACACAGTGAGTTTAAAAAAAGGGGGAATGGATGGAAGTTTTTTTTGTGTGTGTTTTATTTTTACATAGAGAAGAAGTTGAAAATTAAAAGACAGTTAAAGGGTTAAATTGAAAGGCAAGCTCAAAAATTACTTTGTTTCAAAATCAACAATTTAAAAATTATCTTAAAAAAGCCCCTTACATAAAAAGAATAAAGTTAAATGAAAAGACTTGTACACAGAAATCAAATATCCAATAATAGCAGTAGGTGTAGTGATATTCTAGATAATAAGAATACAAGAATCAAATTATTCAACGGTACATGATTAATCTATTTAAATAAATTCAAATAGACATAGAAATATAAATTGATTCTAGAAAACAATTACATGAAGACAGAGATTCTGGTATAAACAAGTAAGGCAGACACAGATCTGAGGAAATGAATGTAAAAAAAACCCTGACAGAACAAGCAAATAAAATAAAAATGCGCTGAAAATGCTGAAAGAAGAAGAAACATGAATTTTTTAGCACACACACATAGAGCAACAAGAGTCAAATGTAACATGTCCAGCATAAGGGGGGGAGGAGGGGGGGAGAGGAGAGACAGGGAAAGAGGATGAAGGATGATGAGAGATGACTGATACATTGATAATTTCATTGACGTGACCACCTGAAAAGAAACACTAAATAGATATAATCTACTTGTAATATTTCCTTAGCTTCTTCAGGCTGAAGTTATCACTTTAACTTTGAATCAAAGTTTCATTGTCGTAAAATGAATACAATATCATTTAATTTTATATTTAATGCAAACTAGGCTTTATAGAAAACTATGTCACTCTTTCTCTTCTTCCAATGTCGTCATCTGTAATCGTATTCAATAATGTATCAGACAAATATTCTTCATCGGTTCAGGATCATCAGTAAGCTTTTGGACTCCTGAACAAAGAATTATAATGAAATGGCGCTATATAAGTGATCTTTATTATTATTTGTATTATTATTATTAAATGGAATTTGTTGGTCTTATTACGTGTTCTGAAAGCAAACCTAACATTACACAATGCCATTTTATTTTGTTTTCAGTTCTCTCACTCTTTTGTATTGTATTGTACATGGATTGTAATAATGCCATACAGATAAAGTCCTATCACCACCACATAGAAACAACGGAAGTATGGTACCCTGTCTCCACCATACTATACCCTTTCCACAACATGATATGAACTAGATCTATGTACAATGACATATCAAAACTCTATAAAAACTAAGCAACAGAAGTCAAAGGGGGTCTATCAACAAATCGCCTGAAACAGAAAGAACATAGGACAAAGAAAAAGCCCAAAAAAAGCAAGTCTCTTTCTTTCCTTAGTAAATAAATCATGACTTGTTTTGTGTGTATTTTTTCCACCATTAGTATTGAACATGCAGCATGCTTTCTTAGATCAGTATAAACAGAATGTATTTTAGGAGATCATTATGGAACATATATTAATGTAAATTAAAACAAATGAAGGGTTCATTATTTGAACAATTTCTCAGGGGAACTTTCTACTATGTATAGCATTTACAACAATGTATGACAGTATGAAGGAATGGAATACATATAGGCTATTCTATACTATGTAGTAGCTACAAGTATATAAGTAGGTATAAATTGTGTAGCAATTGGTCCCTCTGTTTGGTAGCCCTTGTCTTTTACATAATTAAAATAACATTTAACAACATAACCCCTGGGTTATTTTTTTTTACAGAAGTAAGATAATGATAATGATTAACAACATTATCCCTTGTCTTTTACTGAAGTAAGAAAACAATTAACAACATTATCCCTTGCCTTTAACAGAAGTAAAACAACAATTAACAACATAATTTCTTTGGAGACTGTTAGTTTATAACGTAAAACACTGGTATAAGAATTTCATTTGATTTTTTGGTAACAACACTTTAAAAAAAAAATGTTTGTTAGAGTTTCAGTTTTCCACCTCTATCTACATGTACAAGATAATGTAAACTGGTATATATAAATACAATACTTTTATTTTACATTGAGTTTGTTCAGTATGAGAATGTTGAAATAGTTGCGTCGGTTTATTAAGCAAGAGCCAGCAAGCAAAGCACCTTGGCCTTCATTGAGTAGAATGTGGGCATAATGCTTGCATTCTCAGTATAAAATAAATATATGATGTGACTATTAAGTATAAGCTGATTTCCAGTGGTGACGAGTAAGAAGCAAGGATGACAGAGTCTTAAAAAAACAAAAACATATTTTGCTATCACAGTATCATTGCTACTTTATGTAATAAATCTATGTAATATATTCCAACCAAATGTGCATGTTCATGGATAATAAAATTCATCTTATCTTTTCTCATCATATTTTGTTTTCTAAAAAAATCACTAGTAAGGTTTATATGTTAATAGAATATTTTGTTTTCTAGTAAAATCACTACTAGTAAGGCTTATGTTAATAGAATATTTTGTTTTCTA
>JAUELK010088683.1:10255-23658 GCA_031471215.1 Gastropteron pacificum
TTTCTAGTAAAATCACTACTAGTAAGGCTTATGTTAATAGAATATTTTGTTTTCTAGTAAAATCACTACTAGTAAGGTTTGTATAAATAGACCTAGCCCCAGATTGTTAATAGTTTAGATTGATGATAGTAATAATAATAATAACAATAATAATCAGAATGTCAACAAAAACATTAAACACTGATGATAACAATATTTCAGTTTAATTTGTTGGGTTGTACATCCCAATCGACAGAATTAGAGGTGCGATCTATGTTTTAATAATATAATAGATAATAATAATGATAAATATAGCACTTTTCCCCGCTCTACGGCAAGCTCAAAGCACTTTACAGCCACTATAACTATAAGTAATGATGAAGGCTTCGTTAGATCTTATATTCCGATACAGATGTGATGAATGTATTTTTGGTGGATAATTCAGCGTTGGAGGTAGCGATTCTTTCTGGGTGCAGATCGTAGCATGAAACCTTAGCAGTCAGTAGGCTTGTCAAGCTAAATGCTGCATGTAAGAATCATAAATGCGTTGAAAAAACACTCATGCCGATGATAGTGTATAATAATAATATATAACTTGATGTCAATTGAGCAGGCTTTTGTGTCTTGTGGTTTGGGTGGGATGATCAGCATTGGCTTGGGAATGCTGTGGGGGGTTTTGTGTGTGGATACAATGGAGCTGAAAAGACTGAGGAGATGTATACATGGAAGGTTGTGCGCACGCAGAGTGTAAAGGCATTTTTCGTATAATACATTTTGCGCATGATATTTTCTTATGAACCAGACAGAGAGTTGACTGAGGGTGTAGGAGGGTTCAGTAATACTGAGGACCAGACAGGAAAACTTTGCCAAGCCCACGGATGGTGGGAGTCGGAGGACTAACCTTCACATTTAATTTGTCCCAGAAGTCTAGGCCTAGTTTTAGTAGGAAATAACCATAACGTTTATAAGTTAAGGGCCAAAGTCAAGGACGTGAATGGGGGGTAAAGAAAACTCTGAAAATGATCGCAGACAGAAGAGATGAGACATCCATCTGGTATGGGTTTTTAAGTCGTCCAGCTTTTCTCTTTGATTTCAACTCTTGAGATATCTGATTTCAGACTGAATCCCAACCATTGACATCCCTCAATAGACTGTCCCAAAAAAAGAAATGTATACCTTGATACCTTTAGCTGTAAAGTAAAGGGTTACAAGGCCACAAATAGATTCTTCCAATGTGTTTCTCCTTCTTTCAAACAGAAAATAAGGATCAATAAAGTCCACTTGAAATTGACACAAAGTTTCAGTGATTTATTTTTTTGTCTGTATTCAAAGCAACGATACATTGAAAATATTACATGCTATACACAGTAATTATGCGTTTCTTTTTTGGGACAGTCTAGAAATACTAGCTCGAAGAGCCAGGGACTATTTCTCTTTGATTTCAACCCTGAGAAATCTGCTTTCAGACAAGATCCGAACCATTGACATCCCTGACAGTACCAACTCAACAAGGGTCACATTGATAGGAAGCCCGGGTATTTAAAACAAAAATAGAAGGCAGGAGACATTGCTACTACCATCCGAGTGGGTTGCCAACTGAAGAGTTACAAGACAGGCAAAAAGTGATGACAAACTCAACTAGTTCTGGAATTACCGTTAGGCTTTCCGTTCTGTCTTTCTTTCTTCCTTAGAGGTTCCGTTCTGTCTCTCAGGATAAGTACGCTCCCAATAAATCCTTAATGAAGTGGCCGACATGAGAGTACTATGCCGGAAGCTTGCAAAAAAAAAAATGACCAATATTTTAATGAATCACGTTGGTGGGGTTAAAAAAAAAAAATGTTTTAAAAGAAAAGAAACTCACTAAAACTCATCTTGCCAACCATTTTGTCTGCATCTTAAGGCAGGTAGTATTGAGCAGTCGTGATAGAACTTGGTAAGAGTTGAGTGGATTCTTACATGTACACCCCTATCGACACAATTGAGTCATGTAAGAGGTGGGGCTATCTACACATTGGTTTCTCATACTGTCTCGTCCCTTCTCGGGGAAATTCGCAGTATGTAGTGTAATGAGCTCCCTAAATTAACGTCCGTCTCCGATAGACTGTGATAGATGGCAAAAAACACCCACTCGACCAATGTACAGAAGATTTGTTTAAAACCATTGTAAAACAAAGGAAGTGGGAGAAAAAGTCTTCTTTACGTATCCTTTCGGAATGTTTTGTTAATATCTGGAGATATCATATTATTACTTGATTTGCACCCAAAAATGCTGATTTTCGACTAAATCTGAATCGTCTACTTCCCAGATTGTGAATAGATCAATGGGATTATTAAAAAAATCTCAAGAATGAACTAGTCCAGTTGTCATCCCTCTAAGCAAAAGCTGACAGACAATAAAGAGGTGGGAGAGGTTGTTGATAATAAAAACAGATAAATAAAATAAAATGCTAAATAGATTTCTTCAGCTTCATTACAATTTAAAAACAAAAAAATGTATGAGATAAAGTGAGAAAAATAACACAAAACGAAAAAAAGGTAAAAACAATATTGATAATAGGTGGTGTTTTTATAAAAGAAAATCAAGTTAAAAAAAGAATACAATAATGATAAAATTGTCAAGTATAGAAATAAATATATAAATAGGTAAATAAATTTATAAAATAAATAAATAAATGAGCATGTAAATACAAAAAATTAATAAATCAATCAATAAATAAATAGGAAACTGAGCAAAAAAGTTATCAATTAAAAAATAAAAGGTGTAATTTATAAATAACCAAATGAAGCTGGTAGTTGGACTGAAATGGTAAAAAAGATGATACGGTATAATAAGGGAGGAAAAGGATGAGAATGAAAATGATGTAAGAAATGTGTTTGTATTACCTTGAGACAGACTCGTGCCACCAATCTTATGTTTCGACTGCAGTACAAACAATGGGAGAGAGGGTTGGGTCAACAAGGCAGCAGTAGCCTGGTGAGGGGGGAGGGGAGGGGCTTGGGAGGCAAAGGGGAGGGGCTTGGGGGAGGGGCAGGGCTGCATGGCAAGACATGCCACACACACACACACACACACACACACACACACACACACACACACACACACACACACAGGTATATATACATATACAAGTGCACACGCAAACATCCAGCAACACACACATTCTCAGAGAAATGTCAGTAAAAGGAATACACACAAACACTCACACGCAGGGGAAATATGAACAAATTTTGAACAAAATAAAATACTTTACAACAATTTTCAATTGAAAATAATTAAGCAAGTAGCAAAATTGAGAAACAGCGTTGCAAAATTAGCAAACTGAATTTTAAGATTTGTTCTTTGTTTCACATACGAAAACTTCAAATGTTGATTTTTCAGAAGAAAAATAAAAAACGAAAAAGACATCAAGCTTAAAACATCTAAAAAAGGACAAACAACTAAAACAAAATCATGCATGCATTTGATGTAGGCCTACATAGCTCTAGAAATCTATGCATTATGTATCTGAAATTGAAAAAAAAAAAAAAAATTTTCTTCACCCTTTCGTCTCTCTTTTCTTTCTTTGTGTTGTTAACTTAATGTGAACAGTTTTTATTTCATTTTAGGACTCGAGTATCTTGAAAAGTGTTTAAATTTAGTACTGAACATGCAGGAACATGAAGTACATGTGTAATGTAATTTGGAAATAAAAATCATAGTAAGAAAAAGTCGTTCAAATAACATTGATAAAAAGACCAAATCAAGTACACAATCTGACATAGCAACAACAACAACAAAATAGTGGAAATAACAAAACAAAAATTCAATCATTCAGTCATTGCAAATGTACAGACAATCAATACATTGATTCATTTAGTAAATTGAATTGTAAAGCAAAGAAACAGCACATGTAAAAAAAACATATTGTAAAGATGCAATTTCCTTATTTTCAAGTTGGCCTATGCATTTTTGTATCTTCATTCTTTTCTTTTCTGTTCTCAAAGTATTTTAATTCTATATTTGATGTAACGTCTTGAGCTTATTTTTCTCTGAAGAAAAGACGATAAAGCTAAATAAAAAATTGAAACATTTCTTTTCCATTCCGTAAGCCTGGAAATCAGGCCTATGGTCCAGTATGAAAGATGGTTGAAGCCAGAAAAACTGGCTCTATGTGAGTGAAAGAGTTAACATTAACTAGAAAGTTAACAGAGATGATGACAAAAGTCTGAAAATTATCCTAGTCTTGATGCATTAAGTTTTGCTACGAGTATTTTCGAAAGACTAGGACTAAATGACATTTTCTATGAAATAATTTGTGACTATAAACCAAAAGTCTTTTAAAAAAATAAAATAGACAAGGGGGAAAAAAAAGTGTTAAATGTTTGTAGGCTACACAAATATCTAGAAATCTTTGAAAAAAAAAGAGAAAAAAAAAGAAGAGAATTCATTACAAGCAAATAAATCACTGCCACAAATGAAGGCAAGCGATGAGAGAACAAATTAGATAGGAAATAATAAGTAACATCTGATACTTTTAATTCCTCCTAGTCAGCTAGTAAAAAGAAAATTCAGACTACAAGTTAGACAGATCTACATCTATACTGAAATCAGTATTCCTTTTTATTTTTATATGGTTTAGCTTACACATGAACATTTTTTATTTTTTCATCATCAAAATGATAAAAGCGGCCTGGTTGATACTTAATTAAAACTACATATTTATTTTGCTAGATGTAAAAGACTAACTTTGGTTAGTAACAACAATTCAGTGTCACTAGCAGTTCAAACCTAAAAAAAATAAATATATATAGAGAAAAAATGTTTTTCAAAAATTTCAAAACTGAAGCAGATGCTGTCAATATAATACAGTATTGTTAGCTCACATGAAGTGTTAAATAGATACATAAAATTGTGCTTTCAAATGTAAATACACACTATTGGTATTACTGACTTTTGAAGCAATCAAAAACATTGCAGTTGGAAGCTATACACATTTTTAGTACCACAACTATTTCTTTTCTTGAAAAAAAATATTCTTTTAAGAAATCTGCGCAAACTAGAAGTTTGGTATTTCACGATGTGTAAGTTGTTTCTAAGACTTCAAGACCTTGACAAGACCTTTCACTGTTAGTGAATCATAGTTTCCACAAATTGAACTTGCTTTGAGAATAATTTAAACCCCTATTAGAGACCCATGGTATCATATAAGAGGCAAGACCTACATATTAACATCTGTCTCCAACAGGACAGGGTGGATAGCCGTATAAACTGCCCGTAACTTCCCCATACAAACCAGGGTCGCCCAAGTGGAAACAAAACGAGGTCTAAATATAACATACCAAGATACTAACAAATACAACGAAACCGTAGAAACTAGAAAATCGCTTGAAGCGGAATTCAGGTTGTTTTTAAAAATTCAGACTGTAAAAGGGCAGCCCTGAACCCTAGCTCTTTCAGCCTTGGTGAATCTGAACTGTAGACGTGCTTGCTTTCCACTTGGTCACAATGATAGATTCTCATCTCACTACTAACAGCCATTGCACAGTTGTTTGAGATTATCAAACTCTTAATCCACTGGAGCAGTAGACACGTTCTTCTTCTTCATTCTGTGTGTACTTTTTGCCAGAGTAAGTGTGTGTGTGTGTGTGTGTGTGTGTGTGTGTGTGTGTGTGTGTGTGTGTGTTCATCTGTTTGCATGTGGCAAAGTGTGAGCAGATTATGTGTGTGCGTACGTGCATGTGTTGGAGCGCGTCTGAATAAGTGCCAATCAGTGTGTGTGTGCTTGTTTGCCTGTATGTGACAAGTTGATATGTCAATGTACATACACAGCAGGTGGTATAAGTACAATGTGAGAGGAGAATATGTATACGATACATAAGAAGATACATCAGTGCATGACATATTTTTCTATCGTGGCTTGTTTCATATTCACAACCAGTCGTAACCATTCGCAGTCAGTCTTCTTTTCTGATACAGTATGAAGGCCACAAATGACAAATGCTCTGACTATTATTATTATTAGGCTATTATTAGTATTATTATTATTATTATTATTATCATTATTGTTATTATTATTGGTAGAGATTTAGGTTAGAGCTTTTTACTCCGGATCATTTATATGTAGAAGCAGCTAACAGCGGCCTGATAGTTCAAACATGACCCACAGAGACGGAGGTTGGGGTAGGATCGAATCGTAAGTCAAGGCTGCATTCAATCAACCAACCACTGGCCGAGTCTGAGGCTGCATTCAATCAATCAATCAATCGACTGCTGGCCGAGAAGTTGCAGAACGACAGACAAACAGGTCGTGGCGAGCTGTGAAAACTTTTGTTTGACATGTCTAACAAGTCACAGGGTTCAAGGCCAGGGTCTAATCAGGTCAAGGTAGGGGTCACTGAGGGTCATGGCACACTTTGCTGCATTGCCGTCTAGATTTATGCTTGCTTGGACGGGGTGAGGGAGAAATCATTTCATCCCGACGCAAGTGGGGGAAAAATGTAAGAAGGTTGGGGTGGGTAGGGGGGGAACTGGTAGGGTGATTGAAATGCTGGTTGGCTCCCAAAGCCCACAAGGACTATTTGTGTTAGTTTTGCTAGTTTTGCTGGTCATAAGTAAGGCAAGAGGACTTGCAATACAGGGAAAAGCAACATGGTGGGAGGAATTCATTGTATTAATTTAACATTTTTGTACAATTGGGGCGTGGGGAAAAGGAAGAAAGGGAGAAAAAGAAAAAAAGAAAAAGAAAAAACCAATCCACACACACAATCAGTTATTCGTTTGTTTCCAAAGTCTTTATTTGTCAACATGAAGATCAAGAAAATGCACAATCCATATGAAGAATAACTACAATAAAACAATTTGATGTTTCATTCCTTACTTGTTTTAAAACGATGATGCTATGGGACACATTTATTCAAGACCCTATGGTAAAAATAATTTTAAAAAAAGAAAAGAAAAAACGAAAAAAAAACGAGTCTTTCAAATCCAAAGTTGATTGTTCACTGCGAAGGCTGCAATGTTTGGTAGTAGTAGTAGGCCTACCATGGGGATACACAAAGTTGTCAAAAAACAAACAAACAAACACGACTGAAGAGCTCACAACTGCTCGACAATGTGTCTCGTACAAGTGACTTGGAAAAAGAATGATATGGATGAGAGAAAGAGAAAAAAAAAATGAATGCAAACTTTTCCCCTGACAGTGTTGTCAGAGAAGCGTATTTTCACCACCACAATTTGACTATACAAGTGATCGACATGAGGAAAAAACATTATGAACCTTTCAAGATAGTTTCCTACTAAATATGAACAACAAACAAAAGAAAAGAAGTTCAAGAAATTTCGGAACAATGTACCAGAACTGAAGAAAATGAATGAACAAGTCTTAAAAGAAGGATTCTTCTTTTTAATCAATGTTACTATCAGAAATTCTCACAGACTTTTGATTCTTTTCTGCCCTATTACAAAAGAGACTGCAAATATATAAAACAACTGCTCAGCTCAGGGTATGAATGAAAAAGGAAAAAAGTACATCGTGTAAAACGTTTCTGAGTACAGATTGAGAAAAAAACCTCCTCTCTTTATTCAAACACAACACTTTGGAATACAGAAATAAACTTTATGGATAGAAAACACCGACCAATCCAACCAAGCGACCGACAACCCTGCTTTTAGCTGCTGGCGTCATTGAGCACGAGGTTGACGGGAGTTGGCGAGAGACACAACACAAAGGAGATAATGCAATAGGAGAAGAAGTTTGAGGAAAATTGACTGGGACGAACGAAGAAATCATCTGGACTGGTTGCAGCGAACAGACAAGACTTACACGATGAATGGTAAACAGTTGATAATGCACAGAGTGTCTCCCTCCCCAAGACTACAGACGTAGTAGACCAAGGTGTAGGCATGAACAGTGCACAGGCAACAATCTCACTGTCCTAGAGCAATCAAGACCATCGCTTGAAGAACAAGCCGAAATTAACCGGCTTTTCAGAAATGGATTTTTTTTTACATTTCAGTAGAAAGTATAGTTTGTGCTTAAGTAAATTGAGTCATTAAAGTGTGCTAGATGAGCCTGCATTGAAAACATTTGTTTTAGTGAAGAGATGTCTGATATGACTGTGGTATGATGGGTGAAGTTTAGATGTTAGTTGGCCATATTGCTGGGTGGTGGGAATCTCATAACGAGAACGACCGGAAACATGAATTCTCCGATAATAACTGTTCAAACTCCGAAGTGAAATCTCAACTAGCTTGTGAAATCTAAAGTAAGGTGTGAACTGTGAAAGCCCCCACCCTCCCACTCTTCACCTTAAAAAAACAGCACACAAAAAAGTGAAGAAAAACTGGTATTTTTCTTTAACCAATGTGAAACTTGGGAGAAATCTTGGAGAGCCTAGATAACTGTAAGTTTAGGATGGCTCAAGTGTAGTGTGAGCTGGTAGATAGTTTTCATATAAGTTAAAGAGGTGGAAAAAATGGTATAGCTTTTACGTAAATATAAATATATTTATATATATTATACAGAAAAAGAGAGAAAAATATATAGCTATTCATTATAGAGAGATAGAGAGATATGTAATGTAATAGAGAAATACATAGACATAGTTGCAGGCTATGTAAGAAATGTTTTTCAAAAACGGATCAAGAAGTGTTAACTGTTGCGCTACTGCACTGAGCATGCTCACACCAATGGCTACAGACACGGGGGGAGGGGGAGGGGGGCGGGGGGATCGGCACACGTGGGACCACTACTGTACACAATAAATAGAGCAATGTGGGGGGGCAGTGGGTCAAAGGTCATCATTGGGGGGGGGGGGTCAAGAGGTCACAAGATTTGATGATCGACTCATTCATCATCAAAGAGAGACAATAAGAAGACCCCGCCCCCTTTCCAAGCTCAGTCAATCAATGCATCATGATGATGAATAGAGTATAGATGGAACAAACGAAATGTGTCAATTCAGAGAGTGGGGGACAAAAAAAAAAAGGATGAAAAAGAGTAGAACAAGTAATATCTCCATGTTCTGATCACAAAGAATCTTGTCGTCATCATATAAATATAAAATTCACACACTTCCACTGTATGGTCACATGACACCCTGGCTACAGAAGAAAACAACATTCACTTATCAATCAATTTACGCCTTTTTAAATGTTCACTCTATATTTCAAGGCCAAAGTCCCAAACCCCTATTCATCTCCTTCCCCTAAAAAAAAAAGTCTCTTTAATTTTCCAACGATTAAAACGGAGGAAGCTCAAAAAGACAAAGTAATAAAAACTTAACAATTCCATCCTGGAGAGACAGAAATGGCGGACAGCCAGGCCAAACAAAGAAGAGACTTTTTACAGTCTGGTCGGTGACAAAGTCAAAACTTGTTTCTGAAAGATTCAGTGACATAGCAACACGACGACCGCTAACTCTCCGAGTGAACTGACATAACCAGACTGGCACTTCCCCAAAGAGGGGTAGGGGGGAAAGGGGTGGGTAGGCCCCCACGCACTGCGCACAGCACAGCCGATGACATCATAGTATGGAGGAAACAACCTCCCGATAAAAAAAAAAACGAAAAAAAAACAACTTTCAAGAAAATTGTGAAAGACAGAAATTCTACACTGCATATAATAAATACATGTATCGTCGCATCATCGTGAATGATCAAGATATCATAGTTATTTATGAATGGACAGACAGACAGACAGCCGAACTGATGTACAATTGTGATGAAATCACTCTGGCCTTGGCAACACATTCTTTGTTTAAAGCAATCTGGCATCAGCATCATCATGTATGTATATTATGTCAAGCATCCGTGTGAGGTGCAAGTGTGTGCTACATGTTTTCAACATTCCAAGAAAAAAACAATTGTTTGTAAAAAAAAAAAAAATTGAAAAAAATGCTCAACTCTGCTACTGCATTTCTACCCACTGGTCTGATCTTGATCTGACAGTGCTATATTGACAATTTCAATTTTCGAGAAGAAAAAAAAAAGCAAGCCTAACATGACAAACCATGTGAAAAGGCGTCAGATGAGAAAAGGGGGGTGGTGGCGGTGGAACCAAAATGGTTGCGACAAAGGGAGTGATTTATATTTTCCGAAGACCAATTATGAAAGGAAAAAAAATAAATTAGGCAACTGAACAAGAAAGTAAGTTCTCTGCTCCCAAAAGCCGACAAAAAACAAAACCAAACAATGCAGTGAGTGAGCGGCTAGTCAAGCTAAGCCCTTCAACCAATGCTGCCTTGCTGTGTTGTTGCTGTTGTTGTTGTTGTTAACATATATCAGGGAGTAGACTTTCACACAAACACATGAACTATACAAACAATGCACGGAAATCTATTGCAAATAATTTTTAAAAAATACATTATTGTAATAATAATAGTTTTCGAAAATGATGTTGTGGTTTTATTATCTTTTTTAAAAAGAAGAAAAAAAAAGATAAGGTTTGAATCCAATAAAAATAAACATTCTACATACGATGAGGGTCATAAAAAAAATAAAAGTACATCTTAATTTGAGATAGATAAAGAGTTAGAAAAAGCTTGAGAGAGCTGTGTATACAAACAATGTATCATCATGGTATGACACTCTAATCTATATATATATATATATATATATATATGTGTACGGATAACTTGAAAAAGCAGCCATTCACGTTTTGATTATGACAAAACTGCACACAGGAAGTGGTTAACAAATGGACAATCGTAGTGGTACACAGTGACGAGGAGGGGGGGCGGGGGGGTGGGGGGAGCGACAGGGATAGCACAATCCCTGAAAAAAGTCTACTACCCTACAGCGATCGAGTTAGCCCATGCAATAAAAGGCAAACAAAAAGAACCACAAAAAAAAAAAAGAACAAACAACCAAACTATGGTACTAAGGAAACTCTATCATATCATCATGGTCATGATCAAAAGCAGCCAATTCATGACAGGGGCATACATATGGACCAAGAAAAAGGTTTTTGGTGGAGAACATGGTACTATGATGGAAAATGCATAATCAATCAGTAGGGACATTGGATGATGATATCAGCATGTGAAATTTCTCGAGAAATTAAAACAATTCTAAAAAGACAAAAAAAAATGTAAAAAGTAATTCAGTCTCTCAAATTAAAGAGAAATGCAAAGAGGAGGAGGAGGAGGAGGAAGATAAAGAAATAGGTGGATGTAAAAAAAAAATCAGGACAAAAAGAAATGAAATGAAAGAAATTGTGGAGTCTAAGACTTAAAATAAAACGTAGCAAAAGACAAAAAAAAGGGTAATGACAGACACATAAGCAACTGACGTCATTTCTAAAAAAGAAGACTTCTACTATCGCTTGCATACAACTAGTGCCTTTGCTGACTGAGAAAGAGAGAGATGAGAGAAAGAGGGAGGAGGGGCGGTATAAAAGAGGCTGTGTGAGAGCAGCACAAAGTGATCTTGAAGAGCTCTGATTGAGAGAGCATGAGGTACACCCACCCTTTCCCTTAAAAAAAAAAAGGAAAAAAAAGAAAGAAAGACGGAGCAAGAAGAAGATGAAGAAAGGGACAGCAATGAGACGTGGGCAAAGGGCACCTCATCCTACTCCGGCATCTAGTACAAAAACACTCGCCAGACATTCTGAGCAAGCAGGGAGCAAAAAAGAGAACAGAAAAGAAACCGAAAAAAAAAAAATTGTCAACACATTCATCGTCACCATCATCATCATCATATGGAGGGAGCTTGCTTGCTTTCTCTGCTGAACTTCTATCTAGTACTCTCTCTCTCACACACGCACACATGCTTTCGCTGTCCCTCTCTCTTGCACGTATACATACGCGGTACACAAACGCGCATACGATACCAAACACAAAAATTGGTCTGCGTTTGCCTACAATACATTGCTTCATGGGTTGTGGGGCCAACTGGGCGGCCAATGGCTATGGCAGGCAGGGCTAGGCTCAATCTTCACCGAATTTTATATTTAATGAACAAAATAAATGTTAAAAAAACCCAAATGTGATGAAACAAAAATGAAAAATTTAAAGATTATACACATAACAAAATGTGAATGTGAATAAATAACTGAAAGCGTTGTAATGCTTTTCTGTCCCCTCCCCCCCTTGAATTATTGCAATCAGCATGGTATGGGGGCAATATCAAAAAGTATTAGCTCTTCTATGAGCTTCACAGATTGGCTGAAGTTAGCTTTTCCGTTTACCACCCCCTTCGACCCTTATTTCTCTCCTGTTAGGAAACTTATCGATTCCCTCTAAAAAAAAAAATGTCCGATGCACGGACACACCCACTCTCCTAGTTTGTTTGATAGTATTGTGTATTGGCTTCAAGGATTCACTTTTATAGGCAAGTCATAAAATTCAAAAAACTTATATAAAAAAAAAGTGTTCATATTAAAACCCAAGAATCTCGAAATTGGTGGCAAATTCTTGTACGAAAAATACACCAAATCTATAAAAGGAACCCGAAAAAAATAATCATTTAAAAAACAAGAACAAAAAATGGATTTAACAAAATGGTTTTAAAAAAAGTGTCTTTTAAATTAATTTAAAAAAAAGAACAAACTAGAGAAACTTGCTGATACCATGTATTTTTCTCTCTAGCACTACTGACTACAATGGAATGGCCTCTAGTCTCAGGCTAGGGGAGCCAGCCTCACACATACATCGTATAGTAAAGCCAGCCGACATAGCCCACCCAGATGGCCACAAACCAGTAACAGGTGTAAAGTGGGTTTTTACCGTCAGCAAACTTGCGGGCTACAAACTTGAGAGTCTCATCCATGATGATGACAGGAATAGATATCTTCATCACGGCCACCCACTCCTCCAGGTTCAAGGGGGTGATCTGGAAGATGACCTGGAGCACACAGACAAACAAAGAAACGTTGTAGTTGATCCTTTTCTGCATCTTACACATTCACAAACTTGACAATAATAATAATAACAACAATAATAATAATAATAAAGTTTGTTTCTATAGCACTTATCCAAAAAGCTCTAGGAGCTTTACAATTAAAAAAATACACAGGCACAATCACAATAACATAACTAGATACACATGATCAATCATAATATACAAAGAGTTCAAATAATGAATTGACAATACTGACTAAAACAGATATTCCTTAAAAAGGTATGTTTTACGCTCTTTTTATAAATGGGAGTTTTTGTCAATGTTTCTAAGATATGCTGGTAGGTAGGTAGGTCTGGCAATAGCTTTTTTCTTGTTGTGCTTAGGGTAGGACATTCCATAAGAATGTGGGAGATGTATTTTCCTAAGGCTGTTATAAAAAGCCAGTGTTGTGCTCAGGGTAGGACATTCCATAAGAAAGTGGGAGATGTATTTTCCTAAGGCTGTTATAAAAAGCCAGTGTTGTGCTCAGGGTAGGACATTCCATAAGAATGTGGGAGATGTATTTTCCTAAGGCTGTTATAAAAAGCCAGTGTTGTGCTCAGGG
>JAUELK010088683.1:23758-34486 GCA_031471215.1 Gastropteron pacificum
TAGGACATTCCAGATGAATGTGGGAGATGTATTTTCCTATGGCTGTTATGAAAATCCAGTGTTGTGCTCAGAGTAGGACATTCCAATGTATTTTGGTAAGTCTGTTCTAAAAGTCCAGTAGAGAGAAGTGTGAACTCACCGACATGACGTCCACGTAGAGGATGAGGAAGTGCAGGGCCATGGACAGGCAGATGGCTGCCATGAGGTATTTGTTAGTCCATGGGGGCATCACCACCAGTGACTGGTTCTCACTCAAACTGGAGGGAGGGGGAGGGAGGGGGGAGGGAACATCCAGGGGGGCAAAGGTCAGATTGAGCCGAATTCTAACAAGTCGCTGCCCGACATGCCATCATGGCGTATGGGCATGAGGAGTGAGTGAGGTATTCTAAGAGAAAGCAATACAATACTGAAGAGTGGGACTTGAAGAACTTATGAACTACAGTTCTACCGTCCCGAGGTAAGAACCAAGTACAGTTGTCTCCGGTTCTAAGAACGGTCATTACTTTTTTGTTTCTATCCATAGTGTTTCTTTCTCAAAATTCGAGTTCTGAAGCAAGACAGTAAGAGAGCTAAACAAGTTTTGTATTTCCGCAGCTTGTATGAAACTTTATTCCGCTTGATTGTGCTTATTATTATGTATTGTATGATGTCTATTTTCAGAGCAAACGTTCGCTTCTCCTCTGTTCATAATGTTTAAATGTTTTTCTGTGATTGGCCAAAATGAAAACCTAAGATAACCAAATTCGCTTCTTAAAGTTTATTCATCAAGCTGTTCGCAAAAGATTTGCAATCTCTAAATTGAGGACCACTTCAAGCAGAAACAAAAAGAATTTCTGTCGAATACCGCCAACTCTCAAATCTCAAATCTGTTTTCAAATTCAATGATTTGATATATATGTGCTGAGCTTTGATTTGTGTATAGAATTTAGTTGACGAAATAATGTATCTGCAAAGGAGCAACATTCTCACTGTCCTGAAAAAAATTCAAAACAGCAGCACTATGTAGATGGTTAGAGCTAGAAAGCTACTCAGTGGTTTTACGTTAGTAGAAAGAGTGCTACCATTCCTAGTTTTTGTTTTCTCTTCTTCTTCTTCTTCTTCTTTCCGCATTCACATTAAGAAGACAAGGCTGTAGAGCCCAAAGTGCCCCCAGTGAGGCATTCTCTATAGTGACAAGATAGGGGAAGACAGAAGCCATGCCTCAAGGGTGCTGACAGGAAAATGTGTGCAGACCCATTGACGTACTAGCATTTCACCAAATGTACGATTAACACATTAACACATTGAAAACTTGTAAAAGTATACACATGATACATTTGCATTTCCACATCTAAAAATTATTTGTAAGTGACAGAAGATGGTGAACAGCTCTTGTTCAAGCAGTGGTAGTAAGTGCTGAAAAATTAGTACTGAGAGAGACCTACATTTCAGTAGTTTATCACCAAGCAGAAATGCATCTAATTAAAGACACAAATGTTAGAGTAATAAAAGAGGACATGGCGACAAGAAGATGGGATAGCAAATTACATGTACCATAGTGTTTACCAATTGAGAAAAAAAACAACATTACTTTACAACTACAAGGCAAAGCAACAGTGTCAAACAATTTGACATCTCAAGCTCATTATCAATTTGAACCATAAGGCTGAGTGAACCGTAAGGCTGAACATCATTATCAAGGGGGAAACAAGGCATACAAAATCCTTCATTTCTGAATCATTTTCAAAAAAATTCTTGAGTCAATGCCATTGATACATTGACTAACAATGATCTTGTTTAAAAAAAAGAAAATCAAGAAAAAAAAAGCTGCATATTTATGAAGCATTACAATTCCAAAAAGGGACTTGAATAGAAAAGAAAAATAAACAAATAGGTAAAATAAGAACTACCAGCTACGGCTGCTAAGGCAGGGGGAAAGGAGGAGGACAGCCTTATGGTTCAGACTGCTTGTCACACTAACTACTTGGTCTAGCTATGGTCCTGAGCAAGCGCGGGCAAGCAGCAGGCAGGCAGGAGTTGGCGGGCAGGCAATGTTCTGGTTTGCTGCACTGACTTCCCCCCGTTGAGGGGCCAGCCTTCGCCATGTCCGTCTCCGTTGACTGTCGTTTTTCACAACTCTCAGGCCAATGCGCAGCAAGAAGAAGACCGAACCGGCCTAGCCTGTGTGTTGTCATCTTGGAGGACAAGACAACATGTTTCTTTTTAGGGAGGAGGGTGGTACCAGGAACAACTTCTACGTAAACCAGAGAGAAATACGACTGCCTCCTGCAGACTGATCGGGGGGAAGTGTTGCTTATTATTACTTTTTACCAACAAGCAGCAAGTCATAGACTCAAAGATAGTTGGGGGGAAGAATTGTCATCGTCAGACTTAAACTGCTTTCTCTGGGTGGGTAGCTAGGAAAAGGACAAAAAATTTTCCCGACTGACACAGTTCCCTTATGAAGACATTCCCATAAGAGTGGCAAATCTCACATACAGGTGTAAGTTATAATGTGCTTCATCAAAATGTCGTCATTTCAAGAACAACAGAGCTCCTTAGACTGTTAATGAGAAAACAGGAGAACTGGGCAGTTCAGGGGACTTGGATTCATTATCTGAATGCACACAACTATCAGTGAGCGGACAAAAAGTGTCCATAGTATCGTCAGTTGACCATCAGCCTGCTTCCTCCAGGTGATGGAGGAGCAGGGGTGGGCCGGTGGGGGGTTGGGGGGTGGGGGGAGAGGTCCCGAGGAGGGCAAGTTAGTGACCAGAGGATTAATAATAATTATATCTTAGATTTGTTTAATTAAAACAGTAAAAAAGAATGATAGTAGAAATTTATCATGTCTTCTTTTTGTCTTCTCTTTGTCCCTCAGGAGTAGAATAAATCTACAAGTCCTTTTACTCCACTACACGTCTGATACAAAGAGAAGGAGGTAGGTGGGTGGGTAGGGTAAAGTCAGCTGATTATTATTGCTGCCGCACTCTCAGAAAAAGGAGAGAGAGATAGAGAGAGCGTACACACACAACACCCATCTCATGCAGGGAGTCCCCGACACACACAAACACACACACACCGGAGGAATGATTATTCCACGCACACAGGCCATCACCTCAAGCAGGTCAGATCCAGAGCCGATGTCTGTCAGAGCTGGCTGCTACAACCGCAGCAGCACCGGCTACTACAACCGCAGCAGCACCGGCTGCTACAACCGCAGCAGCACCGGCTGCTACAACCGCAGCAGCCGCCCACCCCCCACTGGTGGGGGGGCTACCAGAAACACTAGGGGGAGCTGGATGGACGTTTTCTGTGTCTTTTGGGGAGGGGGGAGAGTGGGAGGAGCCTTCACGGAAAAAAAAAAAAAGAAAACCAGGCAATCTCCAACACTTCCCGTTTAATGGTATACTTTTTTAATGTGTAGATTTTGGTATTTGTCTTAAAAATTAGATCCTGATTAGTTCGCAACCACAGATGATGTCCTTTTTCGACTTGGGGAAAATTGCCCTAACCTTGAAACTTTTGAAAGAATGAAGAAACCATAACTAAAAGAATTGTGCCATGACCAATCCATAGTCTTTACAAACCATGTTCCGCAACAAGGGTGGGTGTCTCTGTCAAGTTTAAACATGTGTCAGTCCTTTTCTTCCCATCCTTTTTTTTATATCTACAATTCCACCTTTCTATTATCAAAACTGAGTCAATTCCTAACAGGAAAAAGAAAAAAAAATCTTTCCATCTCTCCTTAAGAAACTCTTGCGCAATTCTTGACGTATCAAAACAATTTCCCCAAGAAGATAAGAACTGTGGTCAGGATGGCAAAGAGGAAATGATGTCATTTTCCTTTCTTTCATTATCCTTTTCTTATGATCTGAATGAATAAAGACGAACAGAAAAAAAAGTTGATTTGGCAGTGCTAAAAACGTCCATGTTTCGCTCCCCCCTGTGCGGCTTTGGTATGCAAACACTATGAGTGGTCATGTCAAACTCTACTGGTGGTATAGAGACGTTTAGAGTATGATTTCAAAGCATTACATCATGCACAGATACACGTTACTTTGTCAACAAGTCAAGAAATATCTAGAGATTTGAAAAAAAACTGGAAGTGGCGATTTTTCAAAAGGGAAAACAAAAAGTATATATGCTTGGGTGTTATGTTTACAATTCTATTTAAAAAAAAAAAAAAAAAGAAATGTAAGAAAGATAAAAGAATTGGTTGATAGAAAATTACAGAAGTCTAAAAAAAAAAAAAAAAAAGACTATGTTATGATATAATGTCCTAAGAACTTTCAAGACTTCAATATCTTATATTGGATAAAACCGCAACAGGGGTTCCATACAGTAAAGCGCAATGGGGCTTTTTGTACTCTTCTTGGTTGTAAAAACGCTTTTCTTCCACTCTGTGGTTATAAAGACCGTATAAAACCAGCTCCCCGCTAGCGTAGTGGCAAAACAAGGAGCAATGAGAGACGACGCTGGATGACCTGCAAATGTCAAGATCCCTTGCTTGTATGTACATCTTTCCATTTTGTGAGGCCAAAAAAATAAAGAAAGAGAAAAAGAAAAGAAAAATAAACAGAGTTTTGGATCTAACAATTTCATAAAAAATCAACTCGCCTTAAGAAAAAAATAGATGATCTTGTAAAATCATAATTTTTCTCTCAATGTTCTTCTTTTGTTTCACCCCTCTCCATCCTTTTCCTCTCTTTCCTTCATTGCCGTTTACACATATTTTTTCTCTCCCTATTTTGAAGTTGAGGGATTTGTCCATGCTTGTGATTCAGGCAAGTGAGAAAATGGAGGAACAAAAATAGAGTCATCGGAAATTTCTTATTTTTTAAATAAATAAAAATATAAATAGAAGAAAAACCAATAAAAGGCCAGGGAATGGATGCAAGGGATCTTGACTGTAGAGATAACCTGGTCTGCTGGGTTCTCAAAAGCAGACCTGTGTCAAGATGTGTCAATTCCGAAATAAGAAAACTGAATAAGCTGTTTTATTCTAAACCTTTTCTCTCCCAATCTCCCAAAACAAATTTTGAAACAAAATGTCTGAAGAAATGAATGCTAGAAGAAGATACACTACAACAACAAAAAAGAAAGACACTATAAGATCTTTTTTTTTTAATTAAAAAAAATCAATCAGATTCTCTTAAGCTATATAAGTCTATTAAAAGAAGAGGAAAAAAAAGGGAAAATCTTACAACAAGAACAGAAAAGAAACAAAAACACTTTTCTTTCTACATTGACACAGGTCTGTTGGGGAACCCACGGTGGTGTGGATGGTGTCGGAGAACTTCCTGCATATGTGGTGGTGGTGGTGTTGTTGTTGTTGTGGTTGTAGCTCACTAAACCCGCAGACCAATCCTCCTATTAACTCCTTCCCTTAGCATACAACCCAACCCAGAACTTTCATGATTCTTAAATAACATATTACTCTAATACCCAATGATACATTTTTCTATTATTATTTCTATTGGTGTTCTAGTTAACCAGATAGACCACCTTTACAAATAAAACCCAAATCTGCTCTACATCCCTACCTTTAACATCTGACTTTCCACATTAAAATAAACCCAAAACTTATGTAAATAATTATCTTTGCATTCAATTTCTGTTTTCTTTGCCCATACTAGTTGACTGCATCAATATCTTCTACCCCTCAATTGCATAAATCTCACTAACTGAAGCATATATATGGAAATGTAGGACTAAATACAAAGCAAAGCTGCTGAGTTCAGACTGAATATCATAATTTGCATTTAAAAAGCAAATACTGTATTTATTGTCAGCCTTATAGAGCGAAATAATGTTAAAATGATGCGGTCCCAACTACTTTTAAGCCTTCTTCCCAAGCTCTACTGAACAATTAACAGTGTACATACAAGCCTTGAAAGCTGGAGTTATGCTGCTGCCCTACAGCGCAAAAACAGAGCAAGTTTGACCAACCAAAAACCCAAACCCACTGTCCAACATAAGATAGAAAAATTTGATAAATCTATAAAACTTTGTTCCAGTCCTAAGCATCATTTATTTCTCCTCACCAATAAGCAAACCCTACCATCTGTATCCCCTTACCGCATGTATACGAAGACTCACTAGTACTAATTCCATCTCCGAGAAAGTTCACTATTTAGATAATATTTATTTTTTTAAATCTATTATAATTCTTCAATAAACAGTGTGTGAATTGAATTTCTTCTTCTATATTTTTTAATGTAAAAAAAAACTATCTCAAAAAATAATAATCGACTCTAGGTCCTAATCCAAATCCTTAAGCGTAACTCCAAAACCTCTGGTCATTGCTAACTCACACAAACCTCCTCCCTGACCCCCCCACCCACCCAGGTAACCCTGCCGACCCGGCCCCTGCCCCTCACCTGTTGAGAGCGTTGAGCATTTCGATGGTGACCAGCACGGAGAGGGCCATGGTCATAGGCTTGGGATGGTTGAACACGTCACAGTCCACGCCGGCAAACATCTCGTCCTGGTTCAGGCACTGGGCCTGGTGGGTCTGTGCACACAACAGCAGCCGGTCAGTACAAACAAAGCCCTTACAACTCTATGTTTACCCTTTGATCGTCCGCACAGAGTCCGCAAAGCTTCGGTTGGTTGGTTCGTTCCGAAAGGAACAGCCGGCAAGAAAATGTCCTCCATCAAAGATCAAGTCCGAGGCAAACTTCCTCCATCAAAATTCAGGATCAATAAATTTGACCCAGTCGAAACAAAGCCTCTTCAACTTTCAAAACCATTTGCTGAAATGTTGGTTGGTTCCAAAAGGTTCCAAAAGGTACAGCTCGCAAGCAAATTTCCACCATCAAAGGTCGGGATCGCAACATGAACCAGTCAGCAGAACAAAGGCCACCAGTCTCAATACTGGATGAGAGTCAACATAGCTGATCAAGACGATTCCACAAGGATTTTCTCCAAAACAGGTGAATCATTATTGTAATGACCTAGAGGCCTGAGAATGTGAGAATACAGTAGCTTCATTAAAAGTGAGGAACTTACTCCAGAATGAAGGCTTCTTGACAGAGAAAGTCAGCACCGAAAAGAAACTCTTACGGAAAAACAACACAAGACGCAAATCTAATCATAACCAAACCAAGAAGCAGAGAAATTCTCTCATGGTCAAGAATGCTGCAGGGAATTTCAGAATTTGGTCACACAATATCAGTTTCTCAATTTTCATAGACAATGAGGAATAAGAAAACCTGCCATAAGACCACAACAACTACATAGTGAGTGAATGCCAAAGCCTACAGAACCAGTCTGAACATTTTTTCAAGCAAGAAGAACAAACTGACCAGAGAAACAACACTTCAAAAGGATTAGGAGGTGAGGTAAGATTTCAGATAGTCACGCCTGTGAAGATTAAAAGAATTGTTCAATATCCTCAGCCCTCTCTGGGAGTATCCATCTGTCCGCCTGCCTCCTGTCTGCCTGCCTGCAAGCCTGCCTGCCAAGCAGTGATGAAGGAAATGGCAAGGTGCAAAGGAGCAGTGTGAGTGGGAGTATCATTTTTTTCTTGTTACCTGTTGAGAGCATTGAGCATCTCAATTGTGACGAGGACAGACAGAGCCATGGTCATGGGTTCGGGGGCCTGGAAAACGTTGCAGTCTACATCTTTGAACATGCGGGGCTCTGCAGGGCACTGCATGTGATGGGTCTGTGGAGGCCAGCTGACAGTTAGCACCACCCGAGTCATACAAACCCTGCGCATCCCCCTAACCCTCCCAGCAAATACACATTTATTGGTTTATTTATGTAGGAAAAGGCTTGGCACCAATATACTCTTACTCTCCCTCATTAAATCTTATGTCGATAGATCCCCCTTTGGCTAAGGTCACAAAATATGTTCCTATGGTAAAAGCTACCCCTAAGAAAGATCAATTTCTGAACTTGACTCTTGACAAAGACAATACAAAATAACTGTCCACAGACAAGATCTGTTCTGTTCATTTTTTTTCTGATACACTTTGATCACACACACACAAACAAAACATTTTTAAAATGAAGATAATCATAAAAGTCATTGGAAGTTTTCCTTCCAAACTGGACTACACTACTAAACGATTTATGAAACGATTGTTGTCCTGCACGGTCTCACATCGAGTGGTCAAGCGGACTTTTGATTTGCTCCCTGTTTATGTCCCTGTACTAAGTCCTTACCAGTTGGTAGTAGTTGAGCCTGGGTCCTTTGTCGTAGAGCATGAACCACCAGGCAGCAGCTCCAACAGTGGCACAGCCCACATACACTGAAACAAGTAAACAAATCACTCTTAGAACAGCACAAATCATGGATAACATAATATTTATTACACACTATGTGTTTTTGTGGACTAACATTTATTCACTAAGGCTCAAGAACCACTGAACTCTCAGACTTCAAATTTTCTGTGGCTTCTAAGAACACCTCAAAGGGTGCACCTCAGAAAGAATGACAATGTGTAACAATGCAATGACAAATAGAAATAAACTGATTGGATGTTTTCATCTGAACTGACCTCCAATAGCCATGTATCTGAAGAAGAGCCATCCGGTGATGAGTCCCTCCTTGGGGGAACGTGGGGGCCTCTTCATGATGTCCAGGTCGGGGGGGTTGAAGCCCAGGGCGGTGGCCGGCATGCCGTCAGTCACCAGGTTCACCCACAGCAGCTGTACGGGGATCAGGGCCTCGGGAATACCCAGGGCGGCGGTCAGGAAGATGCTGGGGGGACGAAGAAGACAGACATTTATAAATTAATAATAAATAAATAATAAAGATCACTTGTATAGCGCTCATCCCTCAGTCGGCTCTGAGCGCTTTACAATGACACTGTCCGTCACTCATTCACGCAACATCAATCAATGCAGAACACAATTGAAGTACAGTAGTTAGTTAGGGTATAACAGGCACATTTCTACCCTACACAAAGGCAAACCAATGTGCCCGCATTTTGCCAGGCCTTCAATGTTAATGCAAAAAATCTGCGTTACTCATCCTGGTCTATGGTTTGAATTCCATGAATGGATGAGGTAACGGATGAACTACTTTCCTCCACAGCAGACACACAAACTCACACACATGTGCAACAAAAGTAACACACAAGCATCTATCTTTCCCCCACTCACCAGACAACCTCTCCAATGTTGGAGGAGATGAGGTAGCGGATGAACTGCTTCATGTTGTTGTAGATGGCTCTGCCCTCCTCCACAGCCGACACGATGGTGGAGAAGTTGTCGTCAGCCAGAATCATCTCAGAGGCAGACTTTGCCACAGCAGTACCGGAGCCCATGGCAATGCCAATCTCAGCCTTCTTCAGGGCAGGGGCGTCATTCACACCGTCACCAGTCTGGGAAGAGAAGATAAGATAGATAAGATAATAGATAATAGTAGATAGCATTTACATTGCGCTTTTCCCCGATCTACACCAAACTCAAAGCGATTTACAGCCACTATAAGATGGTTCTTTATAAAATTATCCCATGAGGGTAAATTGGTTTCACAAGGTTATGTCTTTATCACCATCATCATCACCATTATCAGTACATATTTGTTAAAGACTCCACCTACCATAGCAGAGATCTCTCCTTCGGCCTGCAGGAATTCCACAATCTTGCTCTTGTGAGCGGGCTCCACACGGGCAAACAGGCGAGCTCTCATCACAGCAGACCTCTGGTCCTCCAAGCTCAGGTCGTCAAACTCGCGGCCGGTGAACGACAGGCCCTCTGTCGACTCGTTATCTCCGAAAATTCCAATCCTGCGACAGATGGCCTCGGCAGTAGCCTGGTAGGAAGGAAGGAAGGAAGGGAGGGAGGGGATGAGCAAATGTGATGGACATAAATAAGAAATAGCAAAACAATTTCACACAGATACATATCTATAGAATCCTCAAATCAATTTACAAGATTAAAAAATGGACCTCTCCTGCATTTAAAAAAGTGACTTTAAAACACACGCAAAAAACATGAAATAATAAATTCATAGAGATTTCGATTCTAGAATTCCGGAAATTTCTTTCCGGAAGACTGGCACCACTGTTTATCAAGTATTATTCCTAATTGTGCTGGCTGACCTTGTTGTCTCCGGTGATGACGATGACTCTGATGCCAGCGGCGCGGCACTCCTTGATGGAGACCTTGACTTCCTCACGGGGAGGGTCCAGCATGCCAACCACTCCCACAAAGGTCATGTTGGTCTGGGGACGGCGGCAAACAGAGGATGGGTTAGAGTCATAGTCAGGCAGGTAGGGAGAAAAGTTGTCAAAATAACATCATGACAGCCGACTTCCAAAATAAAGAAGGAGAGGATGAGTTATAGTCACGCAAGAAGGGAGAAAAGTTGTCAAAATAACATCATGACAGCCTGGAGTTGTATTTGCCTCCTGACTTCCAAAATAAAGAAGAACGACAAGATTTCACGAGTCAAAAAAATGAACACAACATCTTACATGTCTCATCTATAACATAGGGCTTTTATCCTCATAATCTAAAAAGAAACTCCAAAGACAGTCTGAGCAGAGGAAAGTGGAGACAACTTGTTGCATCTTTCATGACGTGTGGCAGCAAACATGGAACACGTTGATGCTGACAGGTGACGACAGCTGACTTGAAGCCCCACACAGAAAATCCCAAAACTCCACAAATGTCGAGCTCTCATAATAATAATAATGAAGTTTAGATATAGACCGCCCACTCCCCTGGAATACAGAGCTCAAGGCGGGGTACACTTTAAAAACATATTACACACAATGCACACAGGAA
>JAUELK010088684.1:0-11811 GCA_031471215.1 Gastropteron pacificum
GGTGGTGGTGGTGGTTTTGGAGGTGGTGATGATGATGGTGGTGGTGGTGGTTGTGGTGGTGGTGGTGGTGGTGGTGGTGGTGGTGGTGGTGGTGGTGGTTAATCATTTATTAATTATTGGACATGATGCTTAAAGACTTTAGATGGACAAACTTCTTTGTGTTTCGAATTTCCTGGTTGCTGGAAGTAAAGATATTTTAACATGTTTTGTTCTTGACCGAAGGCTTATAAATAATGTCCAGATCTCGAAGATATGACATATTCCTTAAAAAGTGGATAGTCTGTTGTCCATATCATATCATTCTCATTGTTCTCCCCCAGCCACCTCAGCAGCAGTGCCAGGCCCCAGTCTATGGTGGGTGCCTCGCGTCTTGTGTCCAGCGAAGTGAAGGACAAACGAGACCTGGACGATGGAGAGAAGAGACCACTGGGCATCTGTGTCTGTGGCCTACCTGTTAGGTCCACAGGTACGTCTGTGTGTGTGTGTGTGTGTGTGTGTGTGTGTGTGTGTGTGTGTGTGTGTGTGTGTGTGTGTGTGTGTGTGTGTGAGAGTGAGACAGAGACAGAGACAGAGACAGAGAGAGAAAGAAAGAGAGACAAGAGAGAAAGAGAGAGAGAGAAGAGACCACTGGGCATCAGTGTGTAGTCTGCCTTTTAGGTCCACAGGTATGTGTGTGTGTATACGCGTGATAGTTATTTAAAGTTACTGTCTGCTGAAGCAAGAAAAAGTAGGAATGGGCGCCGACCAGTGTACCTCCCAGAAGGTTGAGAAGGCTCTGAAATGAATCGGGTCTCTTGGGGTAACAGTGGCTGTAAATGGCTTTGAGCTTGCTGTAGAGCGATGAAAAGCGCTGTATAACTAAATGCTATCTTTTGTTATGATCACTATAAGTGTAAGGAAAGTTCACTCTTGACTGAATTATAATTCTCCATCTCACATCAAAGATCTCCTTGTTCCATACACTCCATCTAGACCACTAAGATCTAGCAAGCATAGTCAAATGACCGTTCCAGGAACACGGCTAAAAAGATATTATGGTGAAAAGGCATTCACTTTCAAGGGCCCTTCAGTTTGGAACAAACTTCCGGATGAGAGACTGTCTAGTCTGTCTAGTAACCTTCAAAGGAAGGCTTAAGACGCACCTTTTTAACATGTACTTTGGCTAAACATCTCCTGCCTTTTGTTATTTAGATGTTTGTGATGGTGAATGAGAGGCGATTGTGTGTGACTGAGGCGTGCAAGTTCTTAAAATACAATGTAAAGCGCTTTGGGCCCAATTTGTGGGGATAAAGCACTATTATAAATTATGTTGTTATTATTATTATTATTGACTGTATTGTTGTTGTCCCCACCTTTCAGATTCCAGCCTGCGAGATGGGCTGTACCACGAGTACAAGAAGCATGGCAAAGTCACGCAGGTCCAAGTGTTTGGGGATGGCGATGACAGATACGCTGTGGTCAGCTTTAGGAAGTGAGTACTTTCTTATTGTGGTCTGGCACTCATGTTATAGTCAGCATTTTTGTTTTTTGTTGTTGTTTTGAAGTCAGCATTTCTTCATTTTAATCTCTACTACTCAAACTTACTGGAAGAAGAAGATAATCTGTCACCATGTTCAATGTTCACTGAGATCAACCAACCATGTCCGTCCACTTTCCTCTGTTCAGACTGTCTCTGGAGATTCTTTGTAGTTTCTGAGATAACTTGAGTATCATCTGTTAATCGGTAGCCTACTTTTCATATACCTTTGAACCATTAACCTTTGAACTGCGCACATGTTATCGAGAACGAAGAAGGAAATTGTTAACGGTAGTCGAGTAAAACTCTTCTTTCAAACTGTGGTTAAGTTTTGATGATGATACTACATGCGTGATGAAAGTACTGTGTGTACATTTTGCATTCAAGTAACAATCTTCCTTTATTTATTATTACAGACCGGAGGATGCCTGCAAGGCACTGGAAGCATCTCAGGGCAAAACATTCTTTGGGGCCAAAATCAGAGTGACAACACATGAAGGAGTTGGTGAGTTGACTTGTAAAATGACAGCTAGAACAGCTATAGTTAATTAAATGAAATGTTTCACAATCACAAAAGATGTCATAACTCAACTTTTGCTAATCCAGTGATTATCCAGAGCCCATGCTCATTCATCGATTCAATGCCATGTAGTAGACTTAACTTAAATAACATCAAAATTGAACCATATCATACCACCACCAACAACACGCACCAAAAAATAACATTGCCGATATGTGCTGCTCTGTGGCAACTGCGTATTAAGTTTGCTTCAGCGAAAAGCGAAGCTCATAACACTACATGAAGGCAAATTTCCCTGAGAAGGGATGACATTTTAGTATAAAAAATTCCATTTGGAAAACCCATCAACATTTGTCAATGAAATTGAAATACATCAGTAACTTTGATTATGACTATTGTGTACAATAATAATTCCAGTACATGTAGTTATGTCACTGACAAAGAACTGGTCCCCACAGCAATCTGTCAATGACATTTCTCCACATTTAAACCCGAACCCTCCGCCACTGCTCTGACAACCCTGCCATTCAATCAGTGTGCCAACTTGACGTTTCAGAAGTTGACGACCCGGACCGGCTAAACGACAATGACAGCATGGATGAGTACTACCTCAAATCTACCCGCACACTCTTCGTGGGGAACTTGGAGAAGGAGACGACCAAGCAAGATCTCATTGACAAATTCAAGCACTTCGGAACTATCATTGTGAGTACAGGACATTTTTTCGTTATTTTTACGGGGTTTCACGGATTTCAAGGGTTGTCACGGATTTCGGGGTTGCAGATAGAGACAAGACCCCAAGCGGGGTGCACTTTAAAAACATTTTACTTAAAATGCACATAGGAAGGTATTACAAGACAAATTCAGAGAGTTTACACACACTATCAATAGGAACAGTCATGTATGTGTTGTCTAGTGCAAGTACTTGCATATTAGTTATTAGCATCTATGTTTCAATGCCTATGTGTGTTATTTCCTTCAGGATGTGGACATAAAGCGTCAGGGAGCCACTACAGCGTACGCCTTTGTCCAGTATGTGGATATCACCAGTGTGGTCCGAGCCCTGAGAGAGATGGAGGGAGAACACATTGGCATCAACAAGATCAAGGTAGGTTGGGGCTCATGGGCTTGTATAATAGTGTAGACCAAGTATACATCTTTATGTTGTTGTTGTTGCGATCAGGCACAAGTTATGAGTTATTCACTCTTCAAGTGGTCTTGATAGACCTACAGAGCCATGGCAGTCTAGCTCTGCAACCTGGGACTGGAGGGCCTTCAAATTGGCCCCTTGTTCATGCAATTGTGCAATGCAGTCACAAGACCCCTCCGGGCCAATACATCTTTATAAGAATAGTTATAGTTATAGAAGTGATAATTTATCTAGTGTTTCACACCTGTCACCTGTCAGCAGCATCATGTTCAATGTTCGCTGCCACACATGAAGATAGAACAATCCTCTGTTCAGACTGTCTCTGGAGATCCTTTGTAGTTTCAGTCCAAGACATTTGCGTAGAGAGCTGAAATAGGAGTCTGATGGTCTGCTCTTTTTTAGGCAAAGTACACATCTTCATAAGAATATTTTAAAAATGTATCCAGTGTTTAACCAGGCAGAACTGGTCCAGATTGGTCTTGTGACTGCATTGCACAATTGCATGGGGCTACTTTTAAGGCCTTCCAGTCCCAGGTTGCAGCATGTTTTCTCTTGAGGCACTAATATTTGAATATAACCTTTTTGTGTTGAATGTGCCGTTAAACCCAAACTAAATGAACACATTTTCTCTCTCCCCCCTCCTCTGCTACAGCTTGGGTTTGGCAAAAGTATGTTGACGTACTGCGTGTGGCTGGACACCATTCCCACGGACGCCACCAGTCGCTGCCTAAAGAACGCCATGTCACGGTACGGAGAGGTGACCTACTGCTTCATCGACCGCGACCGCAACAAGGGCCTGGTCTACTTCACCACTTCGGAGGATGCTCAGCACTGTGTCAGCAACATCAAGAACAGGCCTCACTTCATGAAGAAGAAATTACAGGTGGGTGCTTTGATGCTTGTTGTTGTTGTTCGGTTTAACTGCGGTCTCTCAGCTCACAGCTCATGGTCTGCTGAGCCTGTTGCTTCTTATATAATATTGTCGTGGATATTGATTGACCAAAGTTTGAACTGGACACATTTCATGAAGTAGAAATTACGGGTGGGTTGCTAGTCTTAAATATTGTGGTGGACTTCTAATTGATTGATTAATGGGAGTCGTAACAGGACACACTTCATTCATTAATGATTATTTGTTCCCTGATCTACTAGAAGAGATTATGAGAGACAAGCTGAGTTACCCAGGTCGACTTTCTGGCTAGCAGGATTTCCCCAAACCTGGTGTACACCTTTAATAAATGCAGCGTTCAAAGCTGTGTAGAGATCTAGTAAAGGATGAAGTGAAAATAGACTTGCTTGGGTCGTTATGTTATATTTCACACAATAAAGTATTACAATAATTTTTATTTAGATCTAGATCTATTTTTGTTTGTTCTAAAGGGTCTTAAAACCAGCTGATGACGACGACGATTCCAAATAAGACTTGGAAGTGTGGCTGGTAAAACAGCGGAGAAAATGCATTACAGACAAATTTACGGCCTATTCCTTTATTTTATGTATAGATTAAAAAAAACAACATGCCTGCAAAGTTGTCACATTCTTTTGATATTGATCAAATTGTCAAATATTTTCAACGTCGTAAATAGAGGTCCAACATTTTTGATTGGATTTGGAATCAAACTCATGTTTCACTCTCAGAGCCATATCACACCTATTAAGTCTATATGCTCAAACCTTTTACATCTATATTTTGCTCAATGAACACTATCATCCCCTCCCCCCATCAGGTTGACTTTGCCAGTCGAGAGTGTCAGCTGGACTTCCTTGACCGCATGGAGGAGAGCGGTCAGTTGAGACCCAATGAGAGACCAGACCTGGACTCTAGGGGACCAAACTTTAGACAGCAACGTAGCTTTGACAGCTTCCAGGATGATGGGTGAGCACTTGGTGCCAACATTTTAACCTGTCACCCAAAACTTGTCACACAAAACTTGTCACACTGAACTTGTCACACAAAACATGTCACACAAAACATGTCACACAAAACATGTCACACAAAACCTAAAGATGCACTCTTACTTTACCTACTTGATGTATGCCTCACGAGTCCTTCTGTGGGATATTTTATATGGCTATATATAACTATAACAGTATTGTTAAGAAACTACATATAATGGTAACGTGTACCTGCCTGGGAATAAGGTGTAAGAGAAGGAAGAAAATTGACTTTCCCAGGTTTCATTTGTTTCTGAAACCACATGATTTGCTCTTTAAGCCACACAGATTTAATTGAGCTGTATTGGTTAAAGTAAAATTGAATTTTTGAATGTGTTAACCTTGAAAAGCAGTGAACTGAGAAAAAATTAGACTGAGAGGCCACATCTCGGAATCACAAAGTGCATCAATCATATACTTCTTACAGGCAGTAACACATAATAAACATCATTGAATAAAAGAGTATAACAATAAATTCCTTTGAAGCATTCAAACATGACTAACAAATATACATCTCTCTCTCTCTCTCTCTGTGTGCAGGAGTCCCACTGGGTTCTATGCGTCTCGCAGCCAGAGTTTCTCTCGTAACGGCCGCAGTGGCAGCAGCAGTAACGTTCGCAGTGGTTCCAGACCGTATGGTGCGGACAGCACATTCACTGAGGAGACCAACTACAGCTCTACTAGGAGGTCGTCAAGGTAGGGGCTGAGGAAACCGTGATGTTTATTTCATTTTATTTTCGCCACTACTTGAGTAGCTCAATGAGAATGACAAAGTAAATACATGCACTTCATTTACAAACAACATGATGTAAAATACAGAATTATTACACACAATGTTGAGAACACTTTTACACCATGTAGTCTAAAACATTAAGTGGTTATTTAAAATGTTAGCCTCTCCCACCTATGTTTGTAGCCCTAGTACTACAAATTTCTCCATTTCCCCACTATATTATGTTCTCGCCTTAGTACTAAAACCTCTCCCACCAATGTTTCCCCAGACGAGGAGCAGACGACTTCGGCCAGGCGGGCGCCTACTACAGCGGCAAGGGTGGAGCAGGAGAGGATTACGACCAGGTCCTCAGGGAGTACGGACACAGTCAGCGGGAGCGCCGGGAGCGTGACCTCAGCCCTCGCCGGTCAGTGGACCACTCGTCTCGCCGGGGGTCCCGGGACCGCTCCATGGACCGCCGGGTGGACTCACAGTCTCGGCGCAGCTCCCGAGAGAGATCCCTGGACCGCTATGATGCACGAAGCCGAGACCGAAGCGGTGTGGACTTGTACAACAGCAGGGATGCCAGCCCAGGCAGTGAGCACAACTCGTACCGTTCCGAGACTCGCTACCGCTCGGGACGCGGCGAGGATAAGTACTCGTCGGTGCGTGACCGGTACGATGATGGTAAAGGGGACGACAAAGAGTACACCCAGCTCAGTCATGCTGCGTCTCCTCTCTACCACAACAACACTAGCCTCCACGGCTCGCGGTCACACTCACCTGCCTCCTCCCCGCAGGAGGACGCACCCATGTACAGAATGTTCTACTCAGACGACTACAAGCGTCCGGTGGTCAACGATGATGAATTTGATGGCTACTCATCGTCCACCAAGCGCGGCAGGGACCTGGATGACAACAGTATCAAATCCCGCCTCCCCAGAACTCCTATCTTTACCAAACTTGGTGCGGAAGTCGCGAAGACGGTGGAGAAATCTCGCAAACGCACCCACGATGAGTTGAGTCTCTCGAGCTGTAAACTGAACATGAAACTGCTGAGGAAGCTTGAGAAGTCTTCGTCCCTCTCGGACAAAGAAAAGCTGAGACACGTGAGCCGGCTCTCTGCCAAGGGCCACTCGGCTCTCAAGGACATTGACCGCGTGGCTAGTCCCGGCTCGTCCGGCAGCCGCGGAGATTCCGAGCACGGTTCCCTGGGGGCAGAAGGCGACCTCCAACACCTTCACCACGAGAAGCAGCAGCTGTTGCTCAAACTTCAGGAGCTACAAGAGGAAGGGGGTCCCCGCCAGCCCACCAGTGATTCTGACTCGCCGCACTCTGCGAAGATCATGGCGTGTCTATCTAAGCGTGGGGAGAAGGGAGATCAACTCACTGCCTCGGCTTACGCTAACCAGTTGGACAAATTGCGGGAGCACGAAGGGAGCTCAAGGAATCACCTCACGGACGATCTCCTTAACACTCGGGAGGACAAAAGTCCGTCGGGAGATCACGACGATGATGTGGACGCTAACAGTGACTCGGATTATAGTTCTGACTTCCGTAGGACTAAGAAACGGAGAACGGACGGCAGTGATTCGGGGAATTACACACGCAGGGAGAGTGGGGACGGGACGGACGACGACGATGTGATACTGGAGAAAAGCTTCAACTCGTCCAACAAATCTGGCGTGCTGCGAGGGCCCCGGGACTCTAAGAGCGGTGTCGGGGCCTACCATGTGAACTCCTGTGATACAGACTATTTCAACAAGCACCCACTTGGTGATAAGGATGTGGCTGTGATAGAGGGAAAGTCTCGCGGCTCCGGCTCCAACCACTACCCCAGCAAGCCCTGGGGGGCACGGCTCAGCCCGGGGTGTTTCAGTCCCGCGCTCAGCGACACCCACGGGTCTCCCACGTCTGTTGGTAGCCTAGACGACAAAAGTTCATCAAAGTTCTACTCGCCCATCCCTTGGAACCACTCCCCTTCCCGCAAGGATACCGCGGGCTCGGACAGCGAGTTTTATTTTAAGGAGGATGGATTTGCCGTCAGCCCGTGTTTACCGGAGGATGATGAAGTGGCTCTGTCAGACGATAGTTTGGTGGAGCCGCCGCAAGCCCCAGGCGAGCCGTCACTGGAAGAACGGCTCCGAGCTATTGACGAGGTTTTGAACCGGTCTGGCTCCAGCAAAGCCAACGACCCGTCTCACTTCTCCTCCATGGTCGGGAAAGATGTTGTGAACAACAATGACAACACGCCGCTGCTCTACTCCAAATTCCGCATCCGTAAGCGTGAGAAGACTGAGCCGTCGGTCATCATGCAGCAGGTGTTGTCCAAGAAGAGCATCCTTGACCAGGACTTTAGGCGGCTGGAGCAAACGAGCACCACAGGGAAGGTCGAGGTCAAGTGTGAGCCGGAAGAGCTTGGGCCAGTGACCACGAGCTCGTCCATGCTGCAGCCTACGGTGACCACTTCGCTGGCCGGCGCCACTGTTGCCCCTAGCAACACATCTGTGTACACCACGCCCCTAGTGTCTGCGGGACTGACCTCAGGGGTCAAAGCCGAGCCTGTGCCAGTGTCTTGTGTGAATTCGTGTGGGATGGATACTAGCACTACAGCTACTACTACACTTGTGGATGGCTTGACGATTGTTTCTTCTAAATCTTCTTCGTCGTCTGTGTGTAGCAACACTGTGACCTCATTAACTTTGTCCACCACGTCAACCTCGTGCGTGTTGTCGTCTTCGAGTGTGTTGACCTCCTCAATGTGTGTGGTGTCTGTGTCGACACAGTGTTCATCCACAGTGTCCTCGAGTGTGTCTTCACCTCTAACCAAATCCTCCCCCGCACCATCCATGTCATTGAAGTGGTCGGCCATCCCTCCCTCTATGGCGGTCCAGCAGACATTCTCCTCCTCATCGTCACTATCATTACCCTCATCCTCCTCCCCCCAAAACAACAACAGCACCACCTCGACAACAAGCACCGTCTTATCGTGCACCCCCAGCGTGGCCACCACCCCATTCACCAGCCAGGGGGTGGGGGGCACCCCTCACAACTCCCAGCAGGTGCCCACCCTGGGCCAGGAAGCCCCGCACCTGTGCTCCCCCTCTTCCCTCCCCGAGAACTCTCGCACGGGCACGCCTCACTTACCCAAAGTGTCTGCTTGTAGCGGGATTTCTGCCGGGGCCAGCACCACTCTCCCCCCTCCCCACTGCAAGAATAAGGACCTTGATAAATCCAGTACCTCGGATTACAAACTATCCTTATCTTCTTCATCATTATCAGCCTCATCATCCTCAATATTATCATCATCCTCATCATCGTCGACGGGGGGCAGTTCCACCAAACCCTCAACAACAACAACAACAACAACAACAACAACAGCAATATGTGTGAAAGATTCAGGGGACCAAAAGGATCATGTGACCGAGGGACTGGCCGCCAACCAGAAGTCCTCCGACTCTGGTAAAGCCAGTCACACTCACTCAGGGGACCATCACAAAACTCTGGAGAAATCCAGAACGGAAGAGGCTGCCAAATCTTCCGTCCGGGCAGATCTCCCAAACCAAAAGGTTGGAATTCCGGCTACGCCAACCTCTAACCTCTCTTCCACTTCCTCCTCGGACAAAGTTGTGTCGTCGAAAAAGAAGAGCGACCCCTCTTCGGGAGTGGAGAGTGTTGGGTTGGCTTCAGGTAAAGGTCTGGATAATTTCGTAGCGCCGGGCGTAACCTCGCAGGCTGTTCTTAGTGTTACAAACAGGGACAGCAAAGACTCGCCCACGGCCGGCGACGTGCCAGGGGAGCAGAGCAAAAGTGTGTCGGCCGCCAAGATCTCGTCAACGCTTTCTGGTGAGCTGGCGGAGTCGTCGAAGAGTTCGCTCCCCTCCACAAGTACTAACTCAACCTCATCTACCTCCTCCTCCTCAACCTCCTCCTCCTCCAACTCCCACAGCAGCAGTAATAACAGCATGTCATCCTCCTCCAAGGCAGACAGAAAATCTTCCTCTTCCGTACCATCATCATCCTCATCCTCATCAGTTGCCAAAGGGTCATCATCGCTCTCTTCATCTAACTCTGGCAAAACTTCCAGCAGCAGTAGTAGTAGTAAGATGGAACTCCTGTTTGCGCCAGACCCCAAAACAGAGTCTAGTAGCAAACAGAACTGCAAGGATTCCTCCCATGATAGTAGTAAAGTAAAAACCAACTCGTCAAGCAGTAGCAGCAAAAGCAGCCTCCACGCACCAAGTCATAGCTCGGAGAGAAAGTCGCCCAAACCCAGCAGTAAGGATCATCAGAGTGATCGGGCAGGGAAAGATCACGAAAAGTCAGACAAGAAAAACGATTCCTCCTCTCACAAAGGGAAAGAATCAAGTGAGAAGAGCAGCAGCAGAGTGCGGAGGGACCAGAGTCGAGATGGAGAGAAGGCCAAGGGGAAAGAGAAGGAGGAGTCGAAGAGGAAGGAAGAGAGGAAGGACCGTAAAGACAAGAGCAGTAGCAAAGAGGACAAGAATGACCATGCTAAAGATGACAAAAAAGCCGACAAGTGTTCGGTTACCAGAAAGGAGAAGGTAGGATCTGTCAAAGACAAGTCTACTAAAGACAGTAAAACCTCCTCGTCTAACAAACACAGCAGTAAGACAGAGGAGGATGGAAAGAAGGACAAAAAGTTGAAAGACAAGAAGGAAGGAGCGAAGGAGAAGCGCCTACTGTCTGGACTGTCTTGTATCTCCAAACACTCCACCCCGGAGGCAAAATCATCAAAGAATAGCCAAGGAGACGGTGGTAAAGATTCAAAAGGGGCCAAAAGTGAGACCAAATTAGACAGAGAATCGGCCCCTTCCAGCAAGTCAGACAAAGAGGCTAAGGCGGAGATGAAGACAGACAAAGAGTCTTCGTCCAATTCCAATGTAAAATCAGACAAAGCTGATAACAGTTCTAGCAGTAAGAACGACCACAAGCACGCTTCAAAGTCTGATGTGAGGCACAAGTCTGATAGTAGTAAAACCACAAAGTCTTCCTCCGAGTCCAAGCCCGACCATGTGAGCAAAAAGTCTGATAGCTCATCGGGCAAGCAGAAGAGCAGCAAAGACCAGGACAAAGATGGGAACAAGAGCAGTAACAGCTCGTCCAAACAGGCGAAGAAACTCAAAGAGGAAGAAAGGCAGAAGGAGAAGCAGAAGTTGAGAGAGGAGAAGGAAAAGCAGAAAGAGAAAGAGAAAGAGGAGAAGGAGAGAAAGGAAAATGAGGAGAGGCAGAGAGAGCGGGAAGAGAGAGAGAAGAAAGAGCGAGAGGAGAGGGAGAAGAAGGAGCAGGAAGAGAAGGAGAAATTGATGAGAGAGAAGGAGAAGAAAGAGCAAGAGGAGAAAGAGAGATTGCAGAAGGAGAAAGAGAGATTGCTGAAGGAGAAGGAGGAGAAAGAGAGGCTAAGGAAAGAGAAAGAGGAACGTGAGAGAAAGGAGAGGGAGAGAGAGGAGAAAGAAAGGAAGGAAAGGGAGAAGGAAGAGAAGGAGAGGAAGGAGAGAGAAAGAAAGGAGAGGGAAAAGGAAAAAGAAGAGAAAGATAAGAAGGAGCGTGAAGAGAAAGAAAGACTGAAGAAGGAGAAGGAAGAGAGGGAGAGACAGAAGCAGAAAGACAGAGAACAGCAGAGGGAGAAAGAGAGACAGCAGAAGGAGAAGGAGAAGGAGAAACACGAAAAGGAAAGACAACAGAAGGAGAAGGAGAAGGATAAACTAGAAAAGGAAAGACAACAGAAGGAGAAGGAGAAGGATAAACTAGAAAAGGAAAGACAACAGAAGGAGAAGGAGAAACAACAGAAGGAGAAGGAGAAGGATAAACTAGAAAAGGAAAGACAACAGAAGGAGAAGGAGAAGGAGAAACAACAGAAGGAGAAGGAGAAGGATAAACTAGAAAAGGAAAGACAACTGAAGGAGAAGGAGAAAGATAAACTAGAAAAGGAAAGACAACTGAAGGAGAAGGAGAAA
>JAUELK010088684.1:11911-21954 GCA_031471215.1 Gastropteron pacificum
TAGAAAAGGAAAGACAACTGAAGGAGAAGGAGAAAGATAAACTAGAAAAGGAAAGACAACTGAAGGAGAAGGAGAAACTAGAAAAGGAAAGACAGCAGAAAGAGAAGGAGAAACTTGAGAAGGAGAAGAAAGAACGGGAGGAGAAAGAGAGACAGAAGGAGAAAGAGAGGAAGGAAAAGGAAAAGAGGGAGAAAGAAAAGCGAGAGAAGGAGAGAAAGGAGAAGGAGAAAGAGCGCAAAGATAAGGAAAGACGGGAGAAGGAAAAGAAAGAGAGAAAGGAAAAGGAAAAGGAGGAGAAGGCTAAAAAGGATAAAGATAAAGATGAGAAGAGCAAGAGGGAACGAGAGAGGGAGAAGGAGAGAGAGAGGGACTCCTCTGATGACGACAAGAAGAAGAAACCTCCACCCAAGAAGCAGAAGCGTAATGAGCTCGCGGCGCTGTTGGACAGCAACGATGCATTCCAGATGACCTTCACATCCATGTACGACCGTGTCAAGACACAGCGGAACCGAGAACAAGAATTGGAGGTCAGCCGGTCCGAATCCAAGAGCAAATCATCTTTCGATAAGTTCAAGAAAGACCGCAAGAACAAGGGGAGCAAGGCGAAATCCTCCCTCTACTCGTTCGACAGTACCTCGGATATCAGCGATGACAACATCAGCGATATCTCAGAAGAGTCTGAATCTAGCGTGAAGGCAGAGGTGGTGAAGCCGTCGCCGAAGAAGAAGCAGACGAAGAAAGCCAAGAAGAGGCCCCACCTCTCCTCCTCTTCCTCCCTCTCCTCATCATCCTCCTGCGATGAAGATGAGGACGCCCTCCTCTGCGTGAGCTCCAAAAGCAAGACCAAGAAGGTGGACAAATTCAGTGCAATCTACGCTTCGTCGGAATCAGAAATGGAGACTTCCTCAACTGTGTCTAAATCAAAATCTTCTAAGAGCAGTAAAGCCAAACCTGCGGCAGCTAAGAGGAGAAAAACCCGAGAAGATTCCCTCGATTCGCTGACATCTAGGGAAGATTTTGTCAAGCCCCATGCGCTGTCCAGCGTGACGGAACCAGACAGTCTCGACGATGATCTCGACTTGTCGGACGATGATGCCCCAAAAGCTGTGAGCAAGGTGAAGAAGAAGAAAGCAGCCAAGATCAAAGAAAAGCGAGATTCGTCCATGGAGTCTGTGAAGAAGGGGAAAAGTGATCGTGACTCGTCCATAGACTCTGCTTCTGTGAAGAAATCAAAAGTTGACAAGGAGGAAAAGAAGACACCCTCGAAAGATTCAAAAAAGCAAGTGGAGAAAGAGAAAGAGAAACCAGAAAAGCAAAAGGAGTCGTTGAAACTGGATGAGAAGAAAAAGAAGTTGGACAAGGTGGTGAAAAAGGAGAAAGTGAAAGAAAAAGAAGATAATGAGAAAGGCAAAGAGAGTCAGGTCGATACTGAGGAAAGGGATGAGAAGAAGAAGAAGAAGGAGGATGCAGTGAAGAAGAAGAAGAAAAAGAAGTACGACCCTAAAGAAGAGGAGGAGTTGGTGAACTCTCTCATCACAAAAGTTTACGATAAGCTTGCGGACAAGGACAAGAAGCACAAGAAGAAGAAGCTGGCGATATTTGACAGCGAGTCTGACGACTTTGCCAGCTCAGAGACGGGGTTAGAGGTCAGTCAAAGCTCTGTGATAGAAGAGAAGGTCAAGCAAAGCAAATCTGAGAAAACTTCGCCCGGAGATGTTACGGTGAAGTCAAAAAGTAAGGAGAGCCTAGAAAACAAGCACACAGACTCCACGAGCAAAAAGCTAGAGTCTAAAAAGAAAGATGTGTCGGAGAAAAAGGAGTCTAATAAGAAAGACTTGGAGAAGGCAAGCGACAAGAAAGAGCAGTCTGAGAAGAAAGAGAGAGAACAGGTGGAGAAGGAGAAAGAGAAGGAGGTTGAGAAAAAGGAGAAGGAGGTAGTAAAGAAGAAGGAGACAGAGAAGAAGGAGAAGGAGGTTGAAAGGAAGGAGAAGGAGACAGAGAAGAAGGAGAAGGAGGTTGAAAGGAAGGAGAAGGAGACAGAGAAGAAAGAGAAGGAGGAGACAGAAAAGAAGGAGAAGGAGACAGAGAAGAAAGAGAAGGAGGTTGAAAAGAAGGAGACAGACAAGAAGGAGCTCAAGAAGGAGAAAGTGTCAAGTGACAAGAAACTTGACGCCAAGAAAGACCACGATGCGAAAGAGAAAAAGAGTGAGGGTAAAGCTAAAGAGGTAACAAACGAAAACAAACCTGAGGCTGCCGACAGCGATACTAGCCTGTCCAAACCACCAAAAAAGAAGAAGAAGAAGAACAAGGACCAAGACAAAGAGGCAGACAAAGACCCTGGCAAAAAGAACCAGGAGAAGAAGACAAGCAATGAGAAAGAGGAGGGCAAAGAGATGGACGAAAACAAGACGCAGGGCCCAGAGAAGGTGGTGGATGAATTCATCAGTTTCTGGGGCCATCCCAAGCCCATCCTCATCCCAAAACGCCTCAAAGACTCCAAAAAGAGTGAGGATGAGAAACCAAAAAACGACTCCAAAGATGACGCAAGCAAAACTGAAGTTAAAACAGAAGATGACGCCAGCAAAGACAAAGAAGACGGCAAGAAATCCACCTCGTCCCCAGCGGACAATTCATCCACGTCCCCGTCGGCTGGCGATAAAGCGCCAGATACGGTTAAGACTGAGCCCATGGAAGAGGCAGTGATTCCAATCTCTGAGGCTGAAACCACTGTGATCACTGAGGCGGAACAAACAGGCTCCCAGTCTCCGCATGCCTCAATCGAAGATGTCTCGGATGAAGTCACAGTCGTGGAAACAACCATCGGCTCCTCAGTAGAGATAAACGATGACGACGAAGACTATCCCTCCCTCATCATTGACGAGTTGTCGGATTCTGGCGGAGAGAAAAAGATGACAAAGAAGGAGAAGAAGTTGCTGAAGAAACAGCAGGAGAAGGAGAGGAATGACAGAATAGACGAGGTGATTGCCCGCGTGGCTATAGGCGAGTCGAGTGATGACGAAGGGGCTCTCAAACCCAGCCCAGTCAATGTGACCATAGACTCAGCGAGCAACGATCAGGAGCTCCTTCTCTCCGATGTGATCAACCAGCAGCTCAAGTATGAGAACAAACCGTCCAATGAATCCAGCACCTCCGACACAGCCTTCTTTGACAAGGATAAGAAACCAGAACTATCCACGCAATCCTCTATGGATAAGAAGGAGTCTGATCCCATTTTCAAGCTGCTCGGCGATAAGGATAAGAAGGATCCGCTTAAATCCTTCATGGTAGATGAGGAGACGAAGAAACGAGACGACGAGTTACTCAAAACTCTGGCCGTTCTCTGCGATCCCAATTCCGACAAACCTGTGGTGATTGAAGAGCTGAAGAAGGAGACGGAGCAAGAAAGGAAGATGAAGGAGGAGGAAGAGAGGAAAAAGAAAGAGGAAGAGGAGAAGAAGAGGGCGGAAGAGATGAAGAGGAAAGCAGAAGAGGAGGAGAAGACGAGAAAGGAGAAGGAAGAGCAAGCGTTGAAGGAGGCGTCGGACGAAGCCGCCCGGGCTGTCGAATCTTTGCTGGTGTTCCAGGAGGGACTAGAGCAAGAGCCCATGGACATGGACGATGACCTTCCACCTCTCTTCATCGAGCCTGCCGAGAAGGAACCTCCTGCGGTTGTCTCCCCTGTTGCGTCGGTCAAAGACAAAGACTCTGTCCCCGGCACGCCCATGGAGGAGGAAGGGGTGCCCCTCAAAGTGAGCACCACCCTAGAGGACAGAATGCTTCACAAAGAAGACCTGGATAAGCTTGACGCACCCACAAAAGAATTCTTCTCCTCGCCGCCATCTTCCACTGCCTCCACTGGCACAAAGTCGGATCCTTTCTCCTTGTTCACCTCGCCGCCCCAGGCTACAGGCCCACCCTCTAGAAGGAACTCGGCGACAGTGTCAAAGGACAAGACTCCAGAGCCAGGCCACCTGCAGTCCCCCCAGCGGGCCATGCAGTCCCCCCAGAGGCAGCTGTCTGGACAGTCCCCCCAGCAACAGGGGGTCCCCCAGTCCCCCCAGAGAACCATGCAGAGTCCACAGAGACAGATACCACAGTCCCCACAGAAAACCATGCCCTCTCCTCAAAGACTACAATCCCCGCAGAGACAAATCCCTCAGTCTCCCCAACGGGCCATGCAGCAGTCACCTCAGCGACAGATCCAATCGCCCCAGCTGACCTCTCCCCTACACCAGGGGGCGCCACCTCGAACCATCATGTCACCACAGGTCACCTTGCCATCTCCGCAGACACACATCCAATCGCCGCAGCGCTCACCTTTCTTCCCAAAAGACCGCGGCTTCCTGTCTCCGCCCAGAGATGTTTCTATGGCAGAGCCGGATTTGCCGTCAAATGTCTCGGCACAGCCGCAGAGGAGAGCTTCGTTTGGCCTGCCTCACCACCAATCAGAAATGGGGGCCACCACCGCACCCCACGATCCACTACTCCTTCAAGTCAGAAGGAAGTCGCAAGAATTCCCCGGGGAACAGACTTTTGCCTCACCGCGTAGAAACACCATCGCCACTGCGGAGGAAGCGACGTCCATCGCAAATCTTGATCGGCCCGGTCCAGTGGCCAGGCATGGTGTCCGGCACCACAGCCAGTCCAACCTCCCTCCCCCCGTGTCCATCTCCCTGGACAATGCTCTGCAGGACAAAAACTTCCAATCTCCCACTCGCTCCATGTCCCCTCCGGCCGAGAGCGTTTTACTCTCCCCAAAGAAGTTGTCCCCAGGCCTGACATTCCGAGAGCAGATGGGGGAGGGCGGGGCACCCCCTCAACACTTCCCCGGCCACCCCAACAAAAGCCACCTCCAAGAGCCCATGTTCCATTCGCCGAAAGAACCCCCACCCACGCAATCCCAGATGTTCTCACACCACATCAAGACGGTGCAAGAGTTCTCTCGGCTGGCCAACAAACCCCTCACCCCAGAGCAGCTCCTCGGGGCTAGCAAAGTCACCCTACAAGACAAACACCCCAAAGTCCTGGCAGAGCCGCCAAACTTCCAGAAAAGCTTGATGCCAGAGAAGCAGGTTGTTCATGTAGGACAGACTAGCTCGGACCCGTTGTACCATCAAGGCAAGCACGAGCTACCTTACGGATTTAACAAAAACGCCCCCACCCAGCCTGACGGACTTTTCAACGTGCCCAAAAGTTCGGCTCCCTCGCACGAGCCCTCCATGTTTTCTTCCCCAAGAAGCAACCATCTGTCCGGCGAGACATTCCCACCTTTGGGTAAGGTAGCCCCGCCATCCACCCTACCTGGGAAGGAGCCTGGGTTCACCAACAAAGGAGCTCCTCCTCCCCCGCCCCCTCACCAGGCTAGCCATGACAACGCAAGCACCTACCCCTCATCAGACCAGAACATCGACTACCTCCTTCATTCCCCCCCGAGGAATTCTCACGGGTTTTTCAACTACCCTCCCAACGGCTCAGAGACACAGAAACAACCGTCTGTTAGTAAACCCACAGACGATACTTACAGCCAAGACCCGCTGTTTAGGGCCCTAAATGAAGCCAGTACTCGGTCCCTCGACCGCGAGACGCAGGCACCTAGAAGAGGCTTCCCTCCATCCTTCTATCAAGAACCTGTCCCATCCAAACCTTTCCAGGACAATCTAAACCAACAACAACAACTCATTATAGATGAGGACAAGAAAGCCTCTAGGAAGAGGAAGAGGAACAGTAAGAAGACAGCCAAGGACAGAGCATCTGCCCTAGCAGAGCAGGCCATCCAGGAAAGTGTTCAGGCCAATGTGGAGTCCATCCACAAAGCTCTGACAGAGAACCAGGCGAGAGCCGCGGCTGAGAAAGCTGTGACTGGCCCTGACAAGAAGAAGCTGATTGATGCATACGACTTTGATTCTCAAGCCGGTCCCGAGCCGGTCAGTGTCAACGTGCCAACCATAGCCGCAGTTCCCGAGAACCCAGCCTCAGTCTTCGACCAGGAGACGAGAACGACCCGCAGGAACAGCGAGCGAGGTCGTGGACGGGGAGTCACGAGGCGAGGGCGGAGAGGAAGGGGAGGAACCACGTCTTTGGACAGTGGAAGGGGGGATAACTTCCACATGGCGACCAGTCAAAGCTTACCTCCCTCTGGCAGTGTTCAAGACGGGTCTCCGGGATACTTCTCCCAAGTCCAAACCCCTTACCTGCCTTCCGACACTCTCACCAACCAAGCCTCCGGCCCTGTACCCATGTTCTACCAACAACAGGAGGGGCCTGAAGAAGTGCGCCCCAATGCTGACTGGCCACAAACCAAACACTTGCCACCCCAACAACCGCCGCAAACGGATACTGAACCAGACCAGATTTCCAGCAAAGGTCCCCTATCGTCAAAATCTGACGTCCTGTCACCTGATGGAAAAATGGACCTGGACTCATCGTATGGAGAACCTGAGCTGGTCATCAACCTGGACGAGGGTCCGGCCAGTATGGAGGGCAAGGAGAACCAGTACACCATGGGCTCGGACACAGATGACCGGCCCGTCCCATCACCGGCCACCAGCACCAAGAGCCAGCGGTCAACTCGCACTAGAAAGTTCACAGACTACCGAGCCATTGCTTCGGGCAATGTCCAGGCCCCAGTGCAGGCCAGGGCTTCCCGGTCGGTCGGCTCGCCGAGAGGTAGGGGAGGTCACTCTCCCAAAAGTGGAACGTCCCCGCGGACACGTAGCTCTGAAGGCGCCGGCGCCGCCTCTTCTTCCCCGGTGGTCAAACTTGAGAAACTCGAGTACAACAACCGAGGGGGGAGGAAGACGCGAGCGGGAGGGAAAGAGGATGGTGTGGAGGATGATTCACCACAACCACAACAACAACAACAGCAGCAATCCACAGCTACCGCCAGCACATTTGAAGACTGGAAGTCTAGTAAACCCAGCAGTGTGGAAGTGAACAAATCTCGGGAGAACATCTACGAGTTTGACGACACAGAGCAGGAGCCTAAAGCCCAGCCGACCAGCCTCCGATCCACTCGCGAACGCAAGAAACGTCTCTCGGAGAATGTGAGCTCTGAGGGTCAAGAGCTCCCCCCGTCCCCCTCCTCCTCCTCCACCTGCTCCAGCGTGATGACGGAGGGAAAGGTGGACTCTGTCTCCTCACGGTCCGAGACCACACCGGCCCCCGAGGTGATCCCCGAAGAGGAGGTGAAGGCAGCGACCTCTCACAGCAACGTGGACGCTGTCATTGAGGCCGTGTCTAAGGGATTGTTTGGCTTGAGCGAGGATGAGGGGACTACACCCATGGACGACGTGTCCGGATCTGATACTGGTGAGTCGGATGGTCTTCATCTTAATGATAAAGTTCTTTGTTTTTGTGCTATTGATAGTTGTGGTTTTCATCTTCTTCTTCAAATTCAAATAGAAAAGCTATTAATCATGTTTGTCATTTTTCCTCTTGCCTCAGTAGTAGTCCATATCAATTCCTCACGAGACTTGCGATGATATGTTTGTCACTTAAGAGGTCCGTCCGTCCTCCTTACTTCAGACTTTAGGATAGTCAGACTTGTATATTAAACTCATTTCATCTTCACCAAAAATCTTCATCAACTTCAGTCAGATCATCTATTTGAAGTCCATTTTCTTTAGGATTAGATAAGAAGATAAAACTTATGGTTAGTGTATGTAGACCTAGGGGAACAGTTCTGTTAATATGTTGGTAATTTTCTTTCCTGACACTGAACTGTGTGCAATTGTCTGTGTTCCCACTCAGTAGTTCATTTTAAAATTAACAATCATTTGATAAAAAAAAACATGCACAAACTCAACAAACAATAATTCACAAACATTTTTTACAATCTCTCCCACCGTTCCCCAGGCCCAGCTCTGACCAGGTCTGCCCGTAAGTCCATGGAGGCCAAGAAGGAACCTGCAGGTCCAGACAAATTTGACAAGCAGCCGCTGACCCCCGGCTCTGAGGGCCGGATGGAGACTCGCAACCGCAAGGGCCCCACCGTACCACCCCTGAGGCTGAAGAAGGAGGAGAAGCATTACGTGATCGAGCCCCACGCTGAGAAATCCCTGGCCGTCACTTTCAAGTTGACGGAAAGTGGAGCCGCGTCAATCAAAGCAGGCGCCACCGGCCCGCAAGGCCAACCTCTTCCAGGAGACAAGATCCCTCGGGAGTTGAAACCTGGAGAGAAAGGAGAGCCTGAGGTGGGTCTGTTCTCTGGCCTGCCCCAAGACATGGACAAAGATGCTCTCCTCAAGGCTAAAGAAGCAGCAGGCAAAGCTCTGGACCAACCGGGCGCAGCCAGATCTCCGAGCCCAATAGGCAAAGGTGTGAAGGGATCTTACCCCAGCGGAACTGTTCCTCCAGTCCCTGCGCTGGTTCAAACCTCCCCCGTAGCATCGGCTATCGGGAAAAGCCTTGGTCCTCAAGGCTTGAAGCAAGTTTGGACGGCCCAGCACCAAGAGGCCCAGAAACACCAGCAGACCATCACGCCCCCAGCACCCTCTCAGCTCCCCTCCCCCGGGGCTATGGGCTACGACAAGATGCCACCACATGGACAGATCGCCCCCCGCGGAGAGCGACCTCCAGGCAAGGGAGGCAAGCATGCAGCCATGGAGATTGGCGGAAGTGCTGGTGGCGCAGAGCAAGCTGCTGGGCCCGCAGGAAAACTGGGACCGGACCAGAAGGCTCATGTGAGTGTTTGGTTTGTTTGTCTGTCAAGTCTTTTCATACATAGACCTATGTCACATCAGTAATTGCTGGTTTTGAAGAAAATGGATGTGACTTTATGTTTGTTTGTTTGTTAGGGCTTTTCATAGACCACTATGTCACATGATTGGTCTTTTCGGATCCATCTTTAAGAAGTTTTAGTTGTCCATCCACTGGGCGATCACTCTTGCTGTATTCAATGATTGTAGTTGCATGTTTATTTTCAAATCCACTTTGCTGACTCTCCATGTATGTTGTGTAGCTTAAACTGAGCCCCACCCTTCCTCTCCCCCCACCAGGGATCCTTTGGCTTTGTCCCGCCCGCACACTCTGGCCAGAGGGCCTTCCTCATGCCATACCAGCCCTCCAAGTCGCCGCAGGCACCCGGCACAGTGCACAAGGGCGGTGCTGCTGAGGTGGTGGGTGGCCCCTCGCGCACCCCTCCCGTGACGTCAGCGGGCATGTTGTATGCGGGTGTCGTCTCGGGACAACCTCGCTCTCTGTCTCCCAAGTCGGCCAGCCCTGAGGGACAGGTGTGTAGTGGACCTTTTCACTGGTTACACATAAGTGTCTCAATGTCCCACCGATATGGGCAGTATCAACTCAAAGACTGCATTGCACAAAGCAGTTATCTGGTCAGGACGGGGCTTGTGACTACATTGCACAATTGCATGAACTAGGGGCCAATTTGAAGGCCATCCAGTCCCAGATTGCAGAGCTAGACTGCCATGGCTCTGTAGGTCTATTAAGACCACTTGAAGAGTGAAGAACTCATAACTTGTGCCTGATCGCAACAACACCGGTTACACTGGATAGGGCTTTGTTTGTTAATTTGACTCTAATATGAGTTCTTTTATATAGAGAGTACATCATACATCATAGTAGTGCTTATACACAGATTTGGTATAGTAGTTATTACTGCATAGAACAAAGAAAATATGCACTGAGTTGTGATAAATTGAGGGTCTTAAACTATGACGGTAAGTTAGTCTTAAGATGTTTTGCTAAATTTGTTTGCCGCCTCGCTGATATTGGAAGGTTATTCCAGACATGGACTATATCTACTGTTAGTACTATAATATTACTGTTATTTCTGAAAAATATTTGTTTATGATGACCAATAACTCGACATGTGATCATTCCACCTGTCTTCTCACTGTAACAGGTTTGTCGGGGTAACAATGTGCTGTAAAGTGCTTTGAGCCTGTAAATCGGCTATGGTTATTATATGATGATGATGATGCTGATGATGATGATGATGATGGTGACGATGATGACGATGACGATGACGATGACGATGATGATGATGATGATGATGATGATGATGATGATGATGATGATGATGA
>JAUELK010088685.1:0-12330 GCA_031471215.1 Gastropteron pacificum
AGTTGATGTTTTTCATTGTATAAAATGCTTTCAAATACATCCATACTGGAAATCAGCACCTTTTGGCAAACCCTCATCTAGCTTTACTATACCATGACTAGTCCTTTGCTGTCGTAAAGATCCCACAACTTTCCACTTTTTCTGGCATAGATCATTCCATGAGAAGCATGTTTGTATGTTGAGTACTTCTCACTCAGGGATTCTTCAGCTGTCAACACTTGAAAGTCATCAAGACTATCTCCCAATGTCCCATAACCTTCCAGGTCTGCAAGATTGCCCCACCCAATGTCAGACATGTTGACAACTTCAGAAGTCACTATTGACTATAGGTCTTCCTCTGTGGACACAACAGAACTGATATATTATATAAGCAATATCACCCCACCTTGCAGTTGCAGAGATGGAGGGGGGGGGGGACATAGAGGAAGGAGTTTCTTTCGTTGCCACCTCTCGATGGCACAGGCGGGATCGATCACGCAATCTCTTGGTCACCAGTCCAGCTCTCTAGCCATGAGGCCACAGCAGCAGTTCCGCACCTTGAGTGAGTGAATCTATTTTTAGCTGACCATTCAAAAGAATCACGTCCAGTTTCGACCAATGAGAAAATAGATGTGATAAATGAAGCCGAAACCTTTTCCCATGAAACGTTTCATGAACATTTTGGGACAAAAATAATGAAACAACCTTAACAAACCCTAAAGCCTTTAGTAAAGGCAAAGGCCTACTCCAAGCCCCCGCCCTGACCCTAATGATAATGCTAAGATAATATAATGGACCTCCGCCCTGGCCCTGAGGTGAGGCAAAAGCTAAGATAATTAATGCCTCCCCCCCCCCCCCAAATCGGATGACACCACAGATCTCTTTGACCGACACTTAAAAAATAAAAGTGAAGATGTTTAGTTTGTATGTATGAATACTGTATTGACTGACTGATGGCGACCCTGATGGCAAAGCCTCAGTCATCCTAAAACTAGACTAACTAGATCTCTAGATCTAGATACACAAATAGTAATACAATAATTACGGTGACCAATCTAGCCTCAATTAATAACAATATTAGGTATGTGTTTGCTGATCTAAGCTGCCAAAATAATAGAAGTACTATAAAATAAAGACAAACCAGAGAGGACACAACAGTCAGCAAACAATGATAGAGTTATAACTCATATGATGTTTGTTTACGTGGTTGCTTGGTGGTTGTGGGTGAGGCGGTGGTATGCAAGCGCCAGCAGTTTGAGTCCACTTTGGAAAGTCACAAGACGATCTTGGCTTATTAATATTAATTTATGAATACTGTCCGTCTCGATACCGTTCCATCTCACCGGACAAGATGTTACAATTTATTAGTACCATTCAATTAGGCTACTTGGAAATGAATAATTTAAAGAATATTATTACATGATGTTGGGTGTTAATTGTCAATAAAGCTCGTACCCAGACAATGAAAATAAGGTCAAACTCTTCGTCCGATCTCTCAAGCTCACTCATTCTATGATCAAGCGCATCACAACGATGAGTGACGAATAACATGTATAACAATGAATTATTTATTCAGCGAGCGATGAATGTCTATCTGATTCTGAACATCGATATACCTATACGTACATCCCTATATTCACAAGAAAACAATACATGTATTTGCACACTCTGTGAAAACGAAACATCCTGCGCAATCGCTCAATATCGACAGAATGCTCTGTGCCATTGATCGATTGCACAGATCGACAGAATACGCCGTACAGTGACACGTGGATGTGCTACGTTCATAAACATGACATTCGAAACATTTTGAAATCTGCACGACTGCTAGCACAAGACAAGGGAAGAAACTGTATAAAGGCATCGAAAAGTTGGTATATCATGAATTATCCCCATTCTCCATGCTCGTGAGTCTTGCTTAGTTTATTTCGTGGACTTTCAAGTAAGGCCTTTTACTTGTCTGATTCTGTAATTGTAATATTAATTCAAATCTCAAACAAATCTCATTAGGAAGCAGAAATTCACCAACATTTTCAACACCCATTTCACTTTTGATAGTGAAACAAGACGCGACAAAGAATGCATTTTGTAAGACCCTGAAGCAAAACGCAATGCCTATTTCAAGAAGCCAGTACGGTTTGTACGGTTTTTCTCCCAAGAGAAAACATGGTTAGATAAGGAAGAAAATAATAATAAAGAATTGTTTTTAAACGAAGCAAAACAAACAGTCAGCCCACCAGACTGCAGGCAGACTGGCAGGCATCATAGAGATAGCAAGACAAAACAAAACCAAGCCCCCCCCACCAATAAATAACCCACCACCACCACCACCACCACCACCACCAGCAACACCAACAAACACAAAAAGGAAAACAATTGAACATATTTTATCGATATTTCATACTAAGTCAACAAATATGACAAATCAAAGTAGCCAAAGAATAGGCTAATAATAGGGATAGCACAAGGACAAAATAAGAACAACTGTCAATAATGCAAGTGCTTTTTGTTATTATTATCTTTTAAGCTACACGGTAGTAAGTTGGTTGGGGGGGGGGGGGGGGGGCCGGGTGTTGGGGTTGGATCAGGATAACATTTGACTCAAACAAAACAAAGAAGCGCACGAGTAACAAGCGTTTCGGATGCAATGAAGTCGGGCCAACGATGAATTTGATTAATTCACCATGACATATTTGAATAAATCATGTGGGACCTTTCAGCACGTAGGCCTATCCCTTGAACTTGAATATTAGGCCTATTGGTATCGGGTATGCAAAGTGTCAAAATGACACGCCAGTGCGTGTCTAGACATATACCGGGTATTTAATTTACGTTCCTTTCCGTCTAGCCAATCTTTCAAAGTACACGTATTAAATGATTCAGTTACCGGGCATTATTGTGAACAACTGTAAAGCGCTTTGAGCACAAATAGAACAACTGCGATATAAATCGGCTATTATGAATGTATTATCTTTCAAAGACATAGGCCTACATGTAGGCTACATGGAGAGAAACAACAACACCCAACAACTTAACGATCGTGTTTCTCCCCCCCCCCCTCCCCCGCATGTGGCGCTAGGGCTCTATTTACTCTTCAAAACTTTATTTACATTACATGACATGAGCAAGGAAGAGATTCGTAATATTTATAGGCCTATGTTCCCACTTTCTTTGGCACCATGTAGGCCCTAGCCACTTGGGGGTTGGTAGTCTGTCTCTATAATTAATGTCTTTAAAGCCCTTGATCATAGACTAAGTTATATGAATCTAGATCCAGTGATAGTTTTTGTCAAAGCTGACATCGATCAGTTGTCGACCCCATGTTCCATTCACACGTAGCCCGCCCTAAAAAGTTATTTGGCAGTTGAAATTCCATATATGTGTAGGCCCAAACTGCAGTACGGTACTCCGTGGCCGCTGCCTTACTAACATTGAGTGTGGTGTAAACGGCAGTGGACTTCGTCCTACTGTTGGCACTAACTCGCTTACATTGATGCCGTTAATAAAAAGAATAAAGGTCAAAATGAAGAAGAAGAAGAAATCTAAACTAGTCTAAATCTCGGACTGGGTAGATTACTTTTACTAGGCTAGCCTAGCCTTGTAGGGCCTATTTTTCTTCTCACAAGCTAACAGGACGGGTAGGCAAGGCAAAGTGTTGGGTAAACAGAATCACGTGACCGGAACTAAACTTAGCAGACATAAATATGGCTGCCTGATCGTAGTCATTGATGCCTATTCCTTATCACTAAAACGGAAAAGAACTCTACGAAATTATGTGAATTTCGGATGAATTTTAGACGTGTGAGTATTTGCCTCCCCAAAATTCAATTTAAGTTACCAAGTTTTGGTTTATACGGACGATAGGTTATAGGCCTAGCAGCTATGACCTGGAAGATGAGATTCTTTGGGAATGGATCGAGCAAAGAGAAAGGAGGAAGAGACCGAACTCATCGTCTTTTCCGTCCTGAAAAATGGTTCCAAGATCGAGAACAAAAGGCTTATAAAATAAGGCCTACTCGTTGATTTAACAGTCTGATCAATCTGAACATAAAGTAAACTATCAGCTTATTTAATTGTGTCAACAGTGCATTAGGCGTCTTAACAAGCAGTAGATTTAGAATAGACTCTATCTATCTATGACTGTCGTCAGTGTCTATAATGCTGATTGATACTGATGCTTTCTTTGCTTTCTCTAGATTAAAGATTCATTGCCTTACTTACTAAGTTTGTTGTGTAGCCTAGAAGAGAGAGGGCAAAGAAGGGGGTTGGCATTATAAAGATCTACTCACTCTTCAGCCTTCGGGGGCCCCTAAGTTCAAGCTTTTCCGTGCAACTAGATCTGTCTGGGCTGCAAGTAAATGTAACAAAATGTATCAAACAAACAAACTGTTTCTATCTTCTATTCTATACCTAACTACAACTACAACTACAACTACAACTAAAGAACCTGCTCCTCTTGCTTGCACTGTTTCAAATTTCAAGTGTTTTCTTCTCTTTCTCTCTCTCTCTCTCTCTCTCTCTCTCTCACAAACACACACACACATTGATTTTGTTGGCTATTTAAAATTTATTTTTGGATGTACTGGTGGTGCGCGTTTTCTCGGAGCCGCTATTCACACCAGTGAGTGAGTGTCACCAGTCACACCATTTGATAGGGCATCCATGGCTATTCTAGAAGTTCTAGCTTGCCTAGATTCCTTAAATCTAGACTCTATACCACCTATCTTTAGAAGTCTAGAAAAAGATCTAGATCTAGTAGATATCTCTAGAATCTAGAGATACAACTAGTTAGATACTAGTTCCTAGTACAACATGTATTGCTAGTTACTAGATTTAGATCTAGGCTTAGATCAGATCGTCGATTTCAATTCTAACAGATTGGGCAGAAGTCCACAAAAAAAGCCCGCTAGCGGTATCCGCTGTGCGCACTTAGGTGCGCGTTTCCTGGTGCGAATAGCCACTTCATTTGTTTTGTTAAGAAGGGATTTTATATTTAATAGATTTATTATATATATTCTGAATTTAGCATGATACTCAAACCAGTCCCGACAGATAGGACCTACCCCCTAACACTAAATTCAATGGAATGCAAAAGCTTTTGGTTAATTTTAGATGAGAGTATTTTGGAATTCATGCAAATTTGACGTCGATTGATGCTATGATTGATATCACACCTGGTGAAGATTGAAAAGTATCAATTTAATCGAAGTGTCTATTCGCCCCCGGCTCCCATCATAGAAATGTACACAAATATGATATATATACGGATCCGGATTGGACCGAACGTCTGCAGATGCCGACGAAATTTCACCCATGTCAGCGGGCAAAATAGCAGACTCGTAGGCCTACCTACATCCACAACCATAGTCGGCATCGCAACATGATCTCTCTAAATTTCATTTCATTAGAAAACGAAACATGAATGATAATTCAGTCGTTTTACAACTTGACTAACTAACAACGCGATAGACACTCTTACTCTTACTCAATCGAGAACGAAACATCTTATCTTAACTCTAGGCCAGATAGCGTGGATTTCTCTGCTCTAGGCCTAGCAGACGAGTTTCTCCCACTCTCACCCGCCCCTCGATACATTACGGCTAAGCTACCTGCGCTCACAGGTCCGTATATCAAATTGTTATGATGGGACCGGGGTCCGATCATAGGCAGCCTAATTTAATATATATGTATTGTATTTTCTCTTCAAAATAGTGATGTTCATAAATAAAGTTGTACACTGTTACAAGAACTTACTTGTGTTGCACAGTTACGATGGGTTATTGTTTGATTGGTAACACATCAACAGGTTTCAATGTGTTGAATTTGAATATGGTCAAGGGACCCCATTGTTCATGGTAATAGGTTGAAACCTGATTACCTGATAGTGCCATATATTATATTCTGACTAGTGGTGTTGGGCACTGTAATACTATCACTCAGTATATACATATGGTTCCTTCCTTTCTCTTTCAGTGTCCTTGTCTCATGCGGAAAACGGATTTTATATTATACTTGTGGACAACATGACGATCATTGCAGAAAGACTCCTACTCTTCAGCTCATTTATAGGTAAGTGAACAACACAATACTAGCTATCCAAACTCTTTGCCCCTATATCTTTCAACACATATCAAAAATTCTCTTTTTTCTTTGTGTTTTGTGTGTTTTTGGGGGTCCTTGGTGATTCACTGTGATTTTTTTCTTCTTCACCACAAGATGCAAGTTCTCATTAAATCCACAGAGGGATGTAGCCTACATCGTAAAGTTGTATCATGTTTCCATATCTCCATTTACATGTGCAGGGTTCCTTTAATTAAATTGCATGAGATGGAAAATACAAAAAATGTGTTGAAAATGTCCCTTTTTCGTTTAAATTATAGTTTCCGCTATTTCTTTGTTTTTGTAACTGGACCAAAACACCTGCAGTTGCATACGTTTTTTTAGTTAAGTGGAAGTTCAGTGTGCAACCTGAACCCTGTATAATATAGATGTCGCTCATTAGTTTTTTAAAATTATTCTTAGTCGTATTTTGAACCCAGTTGCCTGGGTCAGAAAAGACAATGAAAGCATTTGAAATAAGAACAAGCTATAGAGGGACATAGGCCGACTGCACAACCTCTGCAAAAGAGTAAACTTTAATGCAGTATTTTAGAAGAACATGCCTTTTTGGAAGCTCAACATGTTGAATAAAAAGACTCGTGAATTGCATTGATTGAGACCAGCTCTTTGTTCAGTTAGTAGCGCAATACCATAACTCTATGTGTAAAATCAACTTTGTGGTACATAGGAATATGGTATAGTGTCCGTGTGTGTGTGTAGTAGGGTATGTTCAGAAAGCAGTCGACCAAGAGAGCTCTGAAAAGACTGTGAAATGGGACAGGCACGCCGTACAGACGTAGTGTCAACTGCTATTTTATATATATATATGCACTTACTCGCAGAAAGAAATGCGTCTCCAGAAAAGTCTATAGAATTTAAGAGGTGACCGTGTAATTGGACATATTATAGGTCAAAGGCATTTCAAAAGTTTCATACAATTACGAAAAACCCGAAGTTTTTTGTTTTTTCAAAGATCAGCTTCCGGTTTGGGCAGTGACTTCATTCAAATTATCATTATTATGCCTATCAAAAGCTGTTGAGACTTTTTAACATTATTTTTTTTCTGGGAGTAGTAATCGTCTTTACCTTTATTTTGCGTTGTTGGTTAAGATTGTTGCTCAAACGATAGTTTGTTTTTTAATCTGTTGAAAATGTCAAGATTGCGGGCCAAGTGTTGCCAAAATTCTAAAACTCAAAAATGAAGCCTAATCTAAACATATATATATGTTGGTGACCGCTCAGAGAATTGACCCTCTGCATATACGAGGTCTATAGTAGTGTCAAAAACAAAGCAGAGCCACATTTCTAAATTTGTAACCATGACAAATATCATTCTCATAGAAAAAAAAGTGTATAGAAAATGGAAGAAAAACGATGTGTTTTTTGTATACAAAAAAAGGCCAATATATTTTATTTTACAACAAAAGCTTTTAAAATGACTTTATTTTATGAGGCAATAAGTAATATATATTATATGATCTACTATCTACACATTTGAAGGAAATTGGATGAGAAATTAGAAAGTCGTAGGGATTTGAAGATCGGAGGATAGCGAAATGAGAAACGGCATATAACGGTACAATAATGTAGAGCATAAAGAGACCCTTCTGCAGTTTCGGTAGTTTCATAGGGACAATTATACAACTTCACAGAAATGTAGAAACATGGTATTATATCTATCATTGAACCAAGTTCCATAAACGAGGTTATAAGAGTATATATATAAACGATGTAGTATAAAACTGGGTGTTGCTTTTTTTTTTTTTTTGAGTAGTATATAATGAGCACAAGAATGTTTTAGATTGAGACCGCTGCTCTCTTTAAAAACCAGATAGTAGGACCTCTCGCTCCGTACAACATTGAAATCAGAGAAGACAATGCGCCCACCAGTGCAGAAATGTCCCTGCTGTTGAGACATCACCATAACAGAGACTATCAGAACAATGCATTGTGGAGAACTGTCGGCTTATAAAAAACATGGCACGATTTTTAGTAGAGTTGTTTTATACCTGCATAGTATAGTAAATCTGCTCAAGTTTTACGAAGTGTGATAAAGCAAACGATGGACAGAAAGAGTATTGATGCAGTGAATGCTTTTATTAATGGAAAGACAGTGTGGACACAAACTCTAAGCCTGTAGCGTATTCGTAGTAGTAGGCCTACACGTACGTGTATGTACTTTGTAGTAAGCGCGCGCTGGGGTGTCTGTGTGCGTGTGGTGGCAGCTTAAAGAAACACGACACAATTTTGAGTAGAATTGTTTTATACCTGTATAATATAATAATATGAGTTAATCTGCTCAAAAGTTTGACGTGTGACAAAACTAAAAAAAATGGACAGAAAGAGTATTGATGCAGTGAATGCTTTTATTATTAGACAGGTAGGCCTAGTGTGGACACAAACTAGAAACCTGTAGTGTATTCGTAGTAGGCCTACATGGACGTGTATGTACTTTGTAGTAAGCGCGCGCTGGTGTCTGTGTGCGTGTGGTGGCAGCTTAAAAAACACACGACACAATTTTGAGTAGAATTGTTTTATACCTGTATATATATGAGTTAATCTGCTCAAAGGTTTGACGACGTGTGATAAAACTTAAAAAAATGGACAGAAAGAGTATTGATGCAGTGAATGCTTCTATTAATGGAAAGACAGTGTGGACACAAACTCTAAGCCTGTAGCGTATTCGTAGTAGTAGGCCTACTTGTTCTTGTATGTACTTTGTAGTAAGCGCGCGCTGGGGTGTCTGTGTGCGTGTGGTGGCAGCTAAAAAAAACACGACACAATTTTGAGTACAATTGTTTTATACCTGTATATGAGTTAATCTGCTCAAAAGTTTGACGACGTGTGATAAAACTAAACAAAATAGACAGAAAGAGTATTGACGCAGTGAATGCTTTTATTAATGGAAAGACAGTGTGGACACAAACTAGAAACCTGTAGTGTATTCGTAGTAGTAGGCCTACTTGTACGTGTATGTACTTTGTAGTAAGCGCGCGCTGGGGTGTCTGTGTATGTGTGGCGGCGTGCTGCTGCTGCTGCTGGCAGTGAATCGCTGATCGATGCCGCCTTCCACAAGACGACGTCTTTGTTACGGCTGTCTACAGGCCTGGATTTCTTCACCGGGTCGAGCGAGCAAACCTCTGGCCTGCACTCACTAGTGGAGAACGGTGGTGGAGGTCTCGTGTGCCCAAGGCCAGAGATGCTTGGAGCGGCGAGACGTGACACATATATACACGACGTGCGCTTCTTCAAGGCATTGTCAACCGCATTGAACAACCAAACTTGCCTTTGATTGAATTTTTAAGTAGAAAAGTCTAGTCGTCGATATCTAGGAAGGCTTTCAAGTACTTTGTATAGTAAAGTAATAAGTGCGGTGGTTGAAAAGTTCTCGCCTTCTTTTCCCCCCTCATTTTTCATAACTGTAAGAATCTTGATTGAGAAATAACATTTCTTTTATAGACACATGCAGCCTTATCTACGAGGATGGGCTGAGAAGTCTCCGACGTTTTTTTTGATAACTTGAGTGCTTTGGATAAGGCAATAACATACATTCAAACACATACTTTTCAGCCTTTTGGCAATGGTTGTGCAAAACATTTGTATTTGGTGTGAATATGAAAGCCTGACATGTGAGGAGCGTCTAAATGAAGGTACTGAACAGGAGATTCTCCTTTGAACGTCCAAAGTCCGAACCCATGTTCTAACAAGAGGCCTTAACACGCCTACGGAGAAGCGTTATCACGTGTTACAACGTAAGCGATTTTAGGGCGCAAATGGCGTCGCAGAGATACAACTCTGCACACGTTAAAGTCAAAGTATTACACCCCACCCCCCCCTCGTAGTTACTCATGCTATCAGTATCATGATTGTGCTCACGAAAGTGACCTTCTGTAGAGATCTTGTACAATTCTTTCCTTTCTTAGTCCCTCCACTATTTTCCTACCATATCGGCCCTCTGCGATATAGATTACAGTTTCAAGTGACTATTTGAATTGTGATTTGTGATACCTTGTTTTCTTCGATTCGTCGTTTGTTGGTCCAATGTAGATAGCGAGATACGAACAGCTCTTGTTTTTATGATTATGCGGAAACTGCCCACGTACTGCCTTGTCATGGATGTTTCATCATGTACTATACTATTATTACTACTACAGTTGTCTGCATCGTCTTGCTTCGTTCTTTGGCCACCAATGTTTTGTTGTCCACGGCGTATCATGTCACATGTCTCGCATGAATGAATGTTTGATTGATGGAAAGAGTTTCACACGAATTCAAGGACGGGAGTTTTGATCAGTTACTCCTTATATTTACCTTCTCCTTCCATCTCACCCGCGTCCTCTTCTCCTACTCGTTCTCTTCTTACTCTTCTTCCTATTGCTAAGACTTCAAAGCTTTTATTTTTTGTCGATCTACCTCTCGGTTCCCCCCTCCCCTTCTTGGTTGTGATAAATATACCTCGTAGCAGTTCATTTAGTGTATTGTGTTGTATCGTATTGATTGATGACTGTCTTGAGCTGCTTGCCGTGGCAGCCACCGAACAATTTGTACAAAGAAATAATTTTACACCTGTTCAGCGCTGAACCACTCACCTCTATTAATTCTACCCAGCGTTTACACGGAGTACTGGTTGTGGTAGTGCTGTTTATTGCGTCAAGCAGTGAAGCTATAGGCCTTGTGTGTGGGGAGTGAGCGCTGCTTAGTCGTATACCACTGTGGCGTTCTAGTAACAATCGATTAGTTATTCCATTGCCGCGTTTGTAACTTTACAACGTCGTTCAACGCTTGTATTTTTATTTTTATAGTCTAACCCAGCGATCCCGGAGTTGTTGAGCCACAGAATTGATCTGATGTGCGTTTTTATGTGTGTAGATTGTATGGAATACCCTGTTTCTGTATGCCTCGCGTGTATATTCCTGTCTGCGCGCGCACGTACGACGAACAGTCGAACGGTCGTGTGTTGATGTTTTATCAATTTCTGATGTGTTTGTATAGCTCAATACCATCCCTTTTTGACATAGAGTACATAGTTTATCTTGCTGTTTAATTATAATGGACACAACTCGCTTCAACACAAATCTTGCACTTAATGGAAGTAGAAAGTGGGATTGTTAGTAAGAACACGGTTGATATTTATTTAATACTTCTCTCTATTATAAGGGAAGGGATGTTATGTTATACTGCGACCACTTTGGTATCCCCCCCCCACCCCTAATCACCACCATCACCATAAATACACACCGACAATCATCATCGCCACCGCCAACGCAAAGAGCTGCATCGTCCGTTTTATTGTTGCGTGTCGTAAAAAATCCCCCCCCCCCTCTCCTGGTCCTCCTATCGATCCCGTGTGAATTCCGCTGTCGTGCGCATTCTGACACCACCGGCATCGTGAGTCATAATTTCGCGCGCTGCTCACACTCCCACTGGCCTCGGGGAAAATGGCGTCGGTTCATCTTGGCTGTGGTGCTCACGCGCCGACCAAATGAAGCTGCGCCTTGTTTGCCCAGTGCCCGGAAAATTGGCCATTACCAAGTGATAGCGCCTCTCGGCTGATTGGCCGGACCAAGGCGTCTAAGCGCCACCTCGGTGCTAATTTGTTCTATCTACACAGTGATATTGAAGGAGAACAAAACAGCACTGATGTGACGTACAGCTCTCTGGGAGTGTCCATGTCTCATGACGTTGTCGTTGTCGTATGAAGCCGAGCTTTGTTTTGTTGTGGAGCCGAATGATGTTGATGGAACAGATTTACTACACTGCCTTACCACAAGTGGCATACTACTTTGGGAACGTTTACAATGTCCATGTCTCACGACTTGTTTGTATCATGCTGAGGATTGGTTTTGAAGAGTGGGACCAGTTTTACCACAGTGCTAATTTGTTCTATCTACACAATGATATTGAAGGAGATAGATCAAAACAGCACTGATGTTACGTTGGGAGTATACGGTTCTACACATCGTAAAACTATAATGTCGAAGCATTCTTTGGGGAGTCTCCATGTCTGGCAGCTTCGTATGAAGCGAAGGCTTTGCGGCACCGGATAGAAGTTGTGCGATGGCCCGCATGTTTTATTGATCATTGTTTATCACATATCTCTGTCCAAGTTGGTATGTTTTTCAATACTTGTTATACTCTCACTTGTTGGTATTGCTCAAATACTCATAAATACATGTATTATCTATATAAATAAGAGGCAAACTTTTGAACTTAAAGCCAGATCTTCTCCGTTAATACTGCACCAAAATGGAT
>JAUELK010088796.1:2107-12329 GCA_031471215.1 Gastropteron pacificum
TATTGATCAATATTACAGTGTGTCAGTATATTGATCAATATTACAGTGTATCAGTATATATTGATCAATATTACAGTCTGTCAGGATATTGATCAATATTACAGTGTGTCAGGATATTGATCAATATTACAGTGTGTCAGGATATTGATCAATATTACAGTGTGTCAGTATATTGATCAATATTACAGTGTGTCAGTATATTGATCAATATTACAGTGTATCAGTATATATTGATCAATATTACAGTGTTTCAGTATATTGATCAATATTACAGTGTATCAGGATATTGTCATAATGTCAGCACAGGACAGGCAAGCACACAGAAGAGAAATAAACCAACAAAGAGGAACCACCCTGTGTGGCTATCAGACAATAACCTATGAATCAATTCCTCTATGGACCCCCCCAACCAGCTCACACAGTCATACAAGTACAAGTTCATAAGACTGGCATTGGCCGACAAGAGTGAATACTTCCACAGCAGGTAATCATAGCAACATAGTAACAACAACATCATTACTTCTCCTTCTTCTTCAGTGATCCAACGACGTATGGGCCTTCGCCCTTCTGTCCAATACCATGTGGTGGAAACAACATCATTTCTAAACAAGCAAGTTTCTATTCTCACTCTTGCAACTGTTGAATGTACAGTACATTGAATTGTAAACATGATGTTCTGAGTTAAATCCTTTCATGTTGTGCCAGTGCCAGTACTCATGATTAAAATTGTATCCAGCTTATGGCCTCTAGCCAAGCCCACATACTGTGGTCAACTTTGTGAATTGTGAAGCCTAGTCCAAAGCAAAAAGAGAGGAACAAACATGATGAATTCATAACATTAACACTCTTACTGGCTACATGTGTCCAGCCTAATCTTACTATAAACTATGAAGAAGATAAGGTTATTTTCAATTGAGATTGACAATTAATTTAGATCTAGAATGTAGATCAGTGTGGGAAATCTAGACTAGATCTAGAGTAGAACGTTCATGGATTGTGAGAAGTTGCGAATATATGTAATATACAGAGAGTTTGCACAACCAAGCACCAGTGCGGATTGTCGTCATCCTCTGAACAACTGTACAGCATCAGAAGACTTGAAGCAAGCAGCATAGACAAACACACAAACTGCAGCAGCGAGCAAAAAAAGTCCCATTTCTTGTAAAATGATAAATGAGCAAATCCACAACTTCTCAAGAAGAAACTTTATAAAAAAATGTTAGTCAGCCCACTTGAAAATTGTTGAAACTCAACAGGGCCAAAAATAAAGTTACATCCTGTATTCCATCGTAGCTATGAATAGTAAAAACAAAGTGAAAATGAAGAGTATTTATTGCAACTACGCTTTTCCCAAGCAGTCTTCACGAAATATGTACTTTACATACAATTGTACTAAAAAACAAAACAAAAATTTACCCCCCCCCCCCCTCGTTTTCCATTTTGCAAGAAATGGGTAATATGACTATGACAACAAATAGTGGAATCTAAGCAAGACAAGAAGCAGCAGTTGTTAACGCAGAAAGCCCCATGGATGGGTGATGAATGGTGGCAGGTCAAAGGTTATGGCTATAAATCATTGTACATAATAAACTACTATGTATCTAGATCTATCATAATGGACATTGACAACATTTGCACATGGGGTGTGTGCTGGAAGGGGCGCAAGTGGGACCGGGGGGCAAGCGAAAAAGAGATTGGGGGGATAGACATAGAGAGAGAAGACAGCGAGAGAGAGAGAGAGAGAGGGGGGGGGGTGAGTGAAAGATAGTGGGAAAGAGGGAAAGAAAGAGAGAGGGAGAGAGAGGGGAGCATAGTGATAGAGAAAGAGAGTGTGAGAGAGGGAAAGAAAGAAGAAGGGGGATGATAAAAAGAGGCAAGTGACCTTGTACAGCTGAGGAAAAGAGGGGCAGGGAAGGGAAAGTGTCTCTCTCAACAAAAGAGATTTAGATGTAATTTCTCTTTTAGACCAGCCAAGATTACTGCATCATTGGGTAGCTGTACTTATGTGGAAGGGTTAGGAAGAAGGGGGGTCTGTTTGATGAAAGCTCATGGAGGTAAAGGCAATCGATGGGTTTGTAGGTGTAGTACAATGTAGTAGTACATCACACATATACAACTCTCTTCTTTTTGTTCTCACTGAAATTACAACAACAACAAATGATGTATCACAAGCGGTAATGATAACTACCTTACTTAACCCTACCAGACCTGACGCCCTGAACCAACATATTGATGCACTGTAACGGATGTACTGACGATTCGGTAACTTGGTCTGGTAGAGTTAATGGATAGCTGATTTTCAAACTGAGATGACATGACAATGACTAAACTTGTGCTGTCTCACAAACCATTCAGTAATACAGTGGAGTCCGCTTGAGATAAACTCCTTCTCTGGGACAAGAACAGAACATTTATCTTAAGCAAGGTTTCATCTTATCGTCGCATTCTCATCTAAAAATATAATGAATCGGACCAGGCGAAAAGATTATTCTAAACAACAGTTTATCTTAAGCGAGTGTATCTTATATGGACTCCACTGTACCTACGCTGTCTTACAAACCAGTCATCATTAGGTTTACATGTATGTATCGTATTAACATCATCTAGGATTCACATCGATTGATACAAATTCATTAATGGAACTTATACGACTCACGCCTCTTGATTCCTTATGGAACAAAGTGCCGCAAAGTGACTGAGGTAAACATGAAGAATTTTGTTACCATACTAGGGATAGACAATAAAGCCAAGAGAATCTTTTCAGGTCTTCTCTAATGATGTGAAACTTTCCACATAGTAGTCATGGCAGTAATAATTACCACTCGCGATACATCCCACCCCTTTATTTTGTTCTATCTACACAATGCGATTGAAGCAGATAGAACAAAACAGCACTGGAGTGATGACATGTTTATTCTCTCTTCTTACTGTAACCGCAACAAATACATGTATACATTCTTATGTTCTCACTGTATACCAGAGTATAGTACAAAGTGCAAGTATACTTTACTATTAACCAATTAACCATACATGTTCATGAAATTATATTCACTTCTATTACTTTTTTTGGGACTGAGTCAGGAAGAATGAACAGAAAATTCACAAATGTGTATTGTATGTCGTAAAGCATTCACTGATGCAAGGTGAATGTTCTCATTCATTATACTTTCAACACTGTTGGCATTGCCAGCACAAATTAATGGTTAGGGTACAAAGCAATAGGTAACAAACCCAACTATAAGATAGCAAAGTTACCTTGCATCTCACATTGGAAGGACCTAACTTTCAATAGATAAAGCAAAGCTAAGTTATTTTGCACAAGCATCGTTGCCACAGAAGAAATACTGGCATGGCAGACAAAACTACAGAGCATGATTGAAGACGACCACACTCAATACAAGTTTACTAATATGAAGAAACACTTTACACAGACAAAACTTGAATGACATGGAAAAGTGACTTTCTGAGAGAGACAAAGATCTACTCTCACTGCAAAATACAAACTGCACTCATCTACAGTGATAAAACAACAACATCATCACCCAAGAGAAGTTGGAAGTAGTTAGTCATGCCATTTTGATGTGTCCATGTGTTATGTAATACATGCAAACCAAATCTCAATGCTCATTTTTTCATTTCCTAGAATAAAGGAGGAAGAAGAAGAAGAAGAATGATTAATAAAGTTCATCTCCATCCTCATTTTCTTCTTGTACATGAAATAAGGTGACCAGTATTTTCCGACGTGACCATAGATCTGAGAAAGTGAAAGTGAAAGCAAAGAGTGTATGATGAGAGCTATAGTTATGTAACATATTGGAAGCAAAACAACAACATCATCATTCAGGACAAGATGGAAGTGTGTAGTTTAACATTACCAGTATCATCACATGTGACAATGAAGAGAAGCGGAGAGTGTATGAAGGATTCATAGTTATGTAACAAATCGTCCCCTAAAACTTGTACAAGAGTAAGCCACATATGACCCAGATACAAGTTTAAAATGCCACCTGACTAATAACAGCTGATATATACAGCACCTTTTCTCGCTCTACAGCAAGCTCAAAGCCCTTTTCATACAGCACACTAATACTGCTCGGGTTCTATATTTTTTCCTCTATAAAAACCTATGCTATCGAGCCATAAGTTGCTGAAATACGAACGATTTTTATTTGGGTGAAAACTACGGCTTGAATACAGAAAAAACTTGTACTACACCATTCTACTGCAAAACCTAACACAATGAGGGCTATACTAGTACATGTTTAGAAGGACGAAGTATGTACTTCAAAACTGCATGTACCAGTATTGTCTCATGTAACCATAGATTGAAGAGAAGCGGAGAGTGTATGATGGATTTACAGTTATTTAACAAATTGGCCGGAGATAGTCGTGTCAATGTAGAAAAGTAATCACCTAAGTACAGCGCCGTCAAATTAAGCAATGATTCCTGACAGTGTCAAGAGGCAGCGGCAAGTATGGAAAGCAATTTTAATATTGTTCATGAGTACAAATAAATATCTATGGTATACCATGGGTGCACAATAATTTGTTCAATTTTTCAATAAGAGCAAAATGGAAATGGAAAGAGTTAGACGGTGGAACTTCTACTTGTAAAAAAAAAAGAAGAGTGATACATGCTATGGAGTTATAGTTCTATTGAATACAAGCTTTAATCAAACTAAATTTATAATATAAATTTGCTTATGAAATAAGGAATGAGGAAGAAAGGGGAATCATTTTGTTAGTAAAAGTAAAAGTACAGACACAAAAAAATAGAATCTAAGAATAGATGCGTAGTAGTCAAAACAAAACAATATGTAGGAACAGTATGAATAATTAGAAACATTTGAATAATTCAGCAAAAATTGAGTTAATAATAATGATAATAAAAAAATAAGAACAACTATAAAAAAAATACATTGTTTTTCAATAATAAATGTGAAAGCTAGCGATAAATATTATTTGAATCACAACCCCTGAGGATCAATCTAAACGTATAATATCATTTTCTTTTTTACACTGTCAATCATATGTAACTGTAATAATAATTGTAATAATTATTGTTAAATATTATACTGAAATAAAATGTTATTGCATCTTAAAGCAAATTTAATATTAGTAGTAGTTTTCTTCGCATTGGTACCTTTTGTCTTTTATCTGTAAAATATTTATGCTTTTTTACAAATACTAGAATAACAGTTCAACTTAACTCAACAAAACTTAACTAACAAATAGGCCTACAATTACATGATTTATGAAGAATATTTTACCATGTAATCCAACTTGTAACATCATCCCACTTAAAACAATATACTAGAAAAATAATGATAATAACATTTTCAATGAAATTTGTGTCGGGAGTATAGAATTTAAAAGTAAACAAACACAAGAAAAAGAAACTATTGTACACTATGTTGAGATGTGTTGTGGCACAAACTATGCATGGAATGATGTTCAGGGATATGATTCAAGGTGGAATTAAGTGAGATTTCGATGAAATTTTACTTACTTGCTGTAAATAATACAAAAATAAATACAATAGTTTTGTTGATATTTTATTTATTTGCTCTAAGTGTAAATAAAACAAATTAGCTTACAACAGTTTTGTTGAGTTTACTTACTTGCTGTTAATATTAAAATGTTGAAAGTAATTCTCTAAGAGGTCTATTAAGAATGGTGACGACAGTTTCTAACGGTACTTTACGTACTAAAAGAACTTTACATAGATGCCCCTGTGACATACATAAACAAACTATTCTGAAGAATGGCAGATGGTTGAACCAAGGCATTGTATTTTATTGTGTTTTCTGTACCTCTTTATCAGAAATAAGTCCATACCCTGGGGTATGCCACAGTTCCCCATCACTATAACCTACACTACAAACATAACAGTTCAAAAATCAGAATTTTAAAAGAAAATTGTAAGAAATAAATAATACATGCATTTTCTTTTGTCGAAATATGGAAAAATCATGTAAAAATGGATAATTGATCAATTTTGCTTACAATTTTGTATAAATCATGTTCACATAATTTAATGGGAATGGGTTGCTGTATTGATATGAGCATCTTGGCATAAAAAGGAGCATTGGTGAACTGTAACACTGTGATATGTTTTTATGGGTTTGTGTGAATGCTTCATACTACTAGATGCGAATCTACGTGTTATGTAATACACCAAAACCAAATTGCAGAGATAGATCTAGATATAGACATCTAGTTGTGTTAATAGATCACGACGCAGAGTTTGCCCATACAGCCTCATAACTGTAACGATTAGACCAAGATATCCAGACAAGTTAAACTAGAGAAGTACAGAAAATGAACGCTTCCAGCATTGTTATCAAGAAGCTAGGTTAGGAAATTCTGGTCCTAAAACTCAATCATATTCAAATTCAAGTATAAACATAATACTTTAACATTCATTGAATCAAAGTATTTATGAAAACATTACAACCTGCTAATCATGGATTTTGACACTTTAGTCTGTGAGTCATCATAGACAAATGGGAATTCATAACATGTCAACTTTTATAAAGTGAAGAGAACAAAAACCCAATGCATACAAGATATGTACAAAAGAGAAGTAAAAATGAATAACTCAAGTCACCAAAATATTATGTATAACACAAAAGTCAAGGAAACTAACTGACAGACCCAATCAAATATGATGGCATCCCATTTTCCCTGGACCAATATATTTAACTAGTATGTACAAAGTTAATGAACAGAAGCAAAGGAATGAACAGTAGTAGTAAATCTAATGAAAACAAGGAAGGATAGCATGTACTGAGCCCAATGACCTGTTCAACTTTGCTTGTTTGCTTTAGTTTTAATTATACACCCCTAGCGACACTTTTTAGTTAATTTGAGAGGTGGGACCTATATTTTAACGTCCATCTCCAATAGGACGGGGGGTCCATCTACGATAGGACAGGGGTGGATAGCAATGAAAACTGCTCACGCGACCCATGCTCAGAATGCCCTCATTGGGATTGGAACCCGGGTAGCTCACTTGGAGAGTGCTCTTTAACCCAACATGTTAACCATTCGGCCACCGGTCAGCCCAACAGCAAATTAACTGCTTCTACTCTCTCAGCATGAGAAAAATACAACTACAAAATAAAATCTACACATGTCAAAGAGAGGGTTTATCCTCTTCTTTTCTAAAAGAGTAACGGCTTAAGCTTAGTGCTAAGTCCGGCTAGAAGTAGAAGCATAGAAATAAATCAAAGACTACTTGGTTCACAACAACAATATTCTCAACCTTTTTTTTATTAAACACTACATATTTTCCTTCAATTTTGTTTTGTTTTGGGTTTTTTTTTTCTTCTTTTCTTGAGAAAACAACAACCCAATAATGTGAATTGTACATGAGACATATAAATGTTTGTACATATATTCAAAGAACAATTTCTTGTTAAAAAAATGCATTCCTCATGATCAGATCTTAGCAGTCAGACGTAAAATCAAATTTGCAAGGAGCTTGAAAACATGTATGAAGTTCTCACATCAACCTTAATAACAAAGCTGTAAGAAAACAAATGAAGATAAAAAAAAACAAAAACAACTTGTAATAGTAAAAAGGCTTATGAGTTAGTCACAAACTAAATGGCTAATATCAAATTGGGAATAGTAGTAGTAATAGTGCAAAAATAAATCCTTCACAACTCAATTTCACACAAGTCAATCTCCATTTTTTTTATCGAGTAAATTAGATTTATTAAAGTGGGTGAGAAAGCACACTTTTTTCCATCCCTTCTTAGGAAAGGAAAGAAAAGAAAGGAAAGTTTGTGCATATATGCAAAAGAGGCATTCATATGATATCATTATAAACAAATTGTATGAAAGAAATGAAAATGAAATAAAACAAAATCTTTTTACAAATCATGATTAAGATGGATGAAATACACAACTGCATGTTCTTAAGTAAGTTGGCAGTGGTAGCATCCAAGCATAGAGTTACAATGACTAAATCAGATTGAATGAAAGAGGAAAGTTGAAACAGTGTAGTGTGTAAACCTTTGAAGTGTGTAATCCTGTGAAGTGTGTAGCTTTTAAGTTCTTTATAGCATGTCATCATCCAGTGTTGATGTGTAGTCCATTGTTGTGTGTCGCCCTTTGTGGTGTGTAGTCCTACACATAGTGTGTCAGTGTTCAGTGTTGATGTGTAAACCTTTGAAGTGTATAATCCTGTGTAGTGTGTAGCTTTGAAGTCCTATGTAGTGTATCATCCTCCAGTGTTGATATGTAGGCTATTGTTGTGTGTAGCCCTTTGTGGTGTGTAGCGTGTCAGCCTGCAAGGTGAACAATCCCTTGTTTTGCACAGTATGCAGTCCTGTGCTGTGTCTCCTGTAGTGTGTAGTGTATCACCAATGTAGTGTGTCAACGTCAGTCTCCAATGTAGTGTGTGGTGTGTCAGTCTCCAATGTAGTGTGTCAATGTCAGTCACCAATGTAGTGTGTCAGTCTCCAATGTAGTGTGTGGTGTGTCAGTCTCCAATGTAATGTGTCAGTGTCAGTCCCCTGTGTCCTGAGTATGTTGTGTACTGTGTTGTTGCTATCTCTTTTCCAGTTCAGTGTTTCCTCACACACAGTCCTCCATAGACATCAACAGTGGGTTCACATACTCAAACCCATCAAACTCTGACTGGTCGATGTCACTGATGGTTCTCCTGAGGAACAAAGAAGAAGCAAAAAACATGATGACAGTTAATGTAGACCTGACTAGTACAAATGTAAATAAATGTGTAACCAAAAGCAGAACAAATTGTGATTTGAGACAAAAATGTATAATCCACAAATATTGACCCTGAAATCACTACGAATTTACTAAAATCGAGTCTACACTCCAATAATAGACTCGCCAAGACTTGTTTGTATTAATGAAATCTATATATTTTTCAGATAAACCCCAAATTCTGACAATGAAACTTTTCATGAATTTTTGGTTATAATCTTAATAAATAATATCAGTCATAACAATCCGTAATGACCTTATTCAAAAGCGTAAACGTGTAAATGAGACTCAAAATGCGTAATTTTACTATGGCGATTAAAACAAAAAAGGAGAGAAAAAAGAGAAAAAATTCAAATCTATATAACTCACGGCTCATCAGGCATCAACCTGATGGGCTCGTCGGTGAATACAAATTATACCATGGTAATAAAACAAAAGGAAAAAAAATTAAACAAAAGAACAAAGTTTTCTTTCAAAATATCTAAAAACTCACGGGTCATCAGGGGTCAGCCGGACGGGCTCGTTGGTGAACGCAGGGTCAAAGTGCTCAAGGTCGCGCTCGTGTCGGATATGCGGCTTGTAAGGGGGGACAACCAGCTTCTGCTCCAGGAAGCCGAAGTTGATGGGGCGGAAGAACGGGTGAGACTGGATGTCGGAGAAGCCAGACTGGGGGTGGCAGCCCAGTCTCTCTGCAGGGGCCTGCGAGGCAACAGAAGATAAGATAAGATGAGATAAGATAACATAAGATAAGACAAGATAACATAAGATAAGATTGTATTGTATGCATTTTCTTCATCCCTTCTTAGGGAAATCTGCCTTCGTGTTAAGAGCTCCTATTTTCGCTGAAGCCAACAAGCAGTCACCACAGAGCAGCGCCTATCGGACATTTTCTTTTTAGGGGGTTATGATAGGGTTTAATTTTTAATTTTGCCCGGACACCAGCCCTATCTGGCCTACTCTTCATTGATTTCAAACTGCCAAGGGATCTTTAACGTGCACACGAGACCACCAAGTTCATCATCCTTGTCTGAGAAGACTAAGTGCTCAGTCCCACCGATCAAGGAGACCGAAGACAGAAAAAACACTCAAAGTGAACACAAACTTTGAGCTTGCACAGGGTGAGTTCGAACTTGCGACCTCATGGTCGACAACTTGATGTTGGCTGAACACTTTACCTACTGCATTAACACGCCCCTAAGATGAGATAAGATGAACTTTACTTCTCCATTAACATGGACATTTGTTTAGGATGGATTACATAACATGTGGACACAACAAAATAACATTGACTTGAATAACAAGTGAAGCATTTACAAAGACCCATAACAGGCACACACACACACAAATAATGTACAGATAGACAATAGGTGGCTCCATTTGAACAAGTCATGGTACTGGCAGTATAATAGTAATAATGAAGGTCATTTGTATAGCGTCTATCCCCACTACATGGGCTCTAGGCGCTCCATACACAAACTAACAT